>QMFE01010904.1:0-15054 GCA_003314665.1 Tricholoma sp. MG77 | reverse complement strand
GATACTGGTGTTCATCTACTAAGTGCTAAGGGTGGAGTCACGGCGTAGTAGTTTTTACTGACATATGTATGACAAGATTCAAATCTGTCTATTTTAAGAAACTCCCATCAAATGCTCACAGGAGCGGAGGCTATAGGTAGATCAAGATCGCACGTCATCACATGCAAATTTGTACGTAATCAATGCTCGCTGCCAACCTCAATCATCGTCTTTTCGGGGCGGAGGGCCGCAGGGTTGCAACATACGCTGAATTTCAAATGAGTTACGATTTCAAGGCATGCTACGGCATCCACTGACCTCCGTCATTTCGAATCTGACCCGCCCAATCGCCTCACCGTCTGCAATCGCAAGGTACGACGTCAGGGTGGGATGACCAACGATAGATGCTAACGTATCCCGATGTTGATGGGTAAGCCAATCACTATTGGGCATTAAATTTGGGAATATACGGTCCAAAGACACCTACGACATACTATTTAGACAGGTCCGCATGTCCTGCCATAATGTGAGCATGCGCACAGGGATACACAAAGAAAGAATAAACACACCTGTGCCAGTATATCGAGCGTGAACTGTATAAGCGTTATATTTAGACCACTTTTCTCGTAACCAAGTGGACATTCAGCTTACGGTGTTCCAACTGAGTGTTCGCCGTGTATCTTAGTTCTGATGCCTGTCAAAAGGGTTGCACATTAGTGCAGGATACGCATACACTACCATGTCTAGATGACTTACCATGATCAAAGGCGCGGCAGTGTTGACGGTTATTTAGTCCAAGTCACCACGGACTCGGATTTTCTGATGCTCTGATGTCTACCATTCGTTTCGAACCTGATACTGATTTGGCAGAGCCATGACGGAAAAAGTAAAGGCAAAGCTCGCTACCCTATCCACATCCCTCGATGATCTCGAGGCGCATCTCCAACCACTTTTCGCTCACACTCTCCCTGAAACCCTCCTTGGCCTCGAACCGATCCAGCAAGCAAAATTGCAGACCGTCTTGCCATATCTCGTGTATGACCTAGTGTTCAGCGCGTGTCGTATTCAAGTTTGTTGGCTTTCCGTTAATCCTGATTCTATATCATGTAGTCTACCTTAAATCACGGGGTATAGATCCAAAAACCCATCCCGTCGTTCCAGAGTTGGTAAGAATACCCAACATGGACGCCCGACTCATTATCTCTATTCTAATATATATTAGGATCGCGTTAAACAATACTTCGACAAGATTACCGCGGCTGAGAATCCACCCCAAAGTCAGTCTTCATCATGTACATTTGGAAGCTGATGCTTACAATTTGTGACTGTTAGAACGAGCAGAGATTGACAAGGCCGCTGCGGGGCGTTTCATTAAACATGCAATCACCCAAGCCGCATATGCCAAGCCCACGACGGACGATGCTGCGCAGCCCACAATATCGGAACCTTCCACGTCTTCCTCAGCGCGAATACCCACCAAGGTTACAAGCAAAATGCTAGAAAGACAGCAATATGAGAGAGAGCTGAAGGAACAAGACGATGCAGAAAGTGAGGAAGAAGAATTGGCGGTATTTGGAGGCGACGACGTGGAGATGGATACGGACTCTGGCGCACTGACTGGCGCGAGCAAGGGAAAAGGGAAAGAACTGCTAAAAGCTGTCCATGAGCCCAATCCTCAATCAATCAGTGGACGAAAAAGACCTGCGATTGATCCTTTTGCAGGTAAAACTCTATTACATGTGTTCTATTCCGTTACCGACGAACACCAGGTTATGGCGATGATCTTCCCACTGCGCCGACTAAAGAATCTAGGCTCGAAAATTCAAAATCAAGTAAGACTCTTTCACCGCGATCTAGCCCTGTCCCCCCGGAGGAAACAAAAACACAACGTGGCAAAAAACGAGCTCGTGATGCTGTAGACTCCCCTTCAGATGCTCCTAAACTAGGCAGCCTTGCGAATATCTCTAATGAAGGCAATTCCAGTCAAGACTCTCCGATGCCAGTGACTGTCGATGCGAAGAAGGCAAAGAAGGCAAAGAAGAAAAAGGCCAGAAAATCATTGACAACTTCTTGATCTGCCCGACCCAGTGCTTGTACTTCTTGTTATATTCTAGATATTTATTATTTATGTACAATATCTTCGAAAGATATACAACAGATGGGTTGGATTGTACGATTTGTAGTTGTAAGCAGGAGAAAAATCGAGGGGAGGAACCCGAAATATGGGATACACCAATGATACACTTGGGGAAATTGTACAACAAGCACAGATTAAGCACAGATATGCGAGAAAGAATTCTTACAGAGTTTACATCACCGTACACCCATCATTGCTGATGTCCATCATATTCGGCGGCGAATTGCTTCCAGAGTGCGGGGTCCTACGACCACCAGGTGACCACCACCTCGTCGATTTCCCAGAACCACCCGCACCATCGTCTATATCTGATGTAGACTCATTCGCCCCCCGTCTCGAGGACTTGCGCCTCCTATCCCTCACAACCTTCACGGCATCTACGGTCTGCCACGAATAAAACGACTTGAGCACAACTCGCTTCTCATCACACTCGTCTTGCCCAATCTTTAACTCATCCATGTGGCCATCCTTTGCATCGAGGAACAGAAGGTTCCTTGCTTCATGAGCCCGCCATCCCTTTCTCGGTCGAGTCGACGCAGAAAGCTCTTGTACCAGTCCAACCGATATATTTCTACAATCCACTGCAACGATCTTGGCATCAACAGTCTTTCGCTTCCTATTGAGGCGTACAAACTCAGACAACACTGCACCTCCTACACGAGTGTTGTCCACCTCAAGACAAACCAATCGCGGGCACCTGCGTACCAAATCAAGCAGCGCGTCATCGGTTACTTGAGCTGCGTATGAGATGTTAAGCTGCTCCAATGCGTGCCCCGGCTCTGGTTCTATGCTTCCGAGCGGCTGCCTATCCGCGGAAGGTGTAATGGCAGTGAGAAGAGCATCGCTGACCTCATTAGCATCTTCGAGGTCAAGGCGACGGATGAAGGACGTGGTGCTTAGAAGCCGGATCAGACCGGCATCCTTCAAGTCGGATCCAATACCCGCCATCTCGAGGAACTCGAGTTGAGGTACTGAATACGCAAGATTGGAGCAGGCGTCATCAGTCAATAAGTTACAAGATGAGACGGACAAATGGCGGAGCCGCGTGACCCGTCTCCGCAATCTGGTCGCATCGCTAGAATCCCGCCCAAGGTCTCGAGCCGACACCCAAATGCTCTCTACACCCAGGCCTTCTGCACCATCATCACAAGCTACAAACGCATCCAGCGCTGTGTTGTGTAACTGTTGTGCGTAGTTCAAATCCATCACCTCCAGGTAAGGCGCCGCCTTGCCAAGAGTAGTCATCATTTGGTCATCGATTTCCTTCAGGCCGCACATTCGTAATTCTCTGAATTGAAGATGCTCTCCCCGGCGGAGGGCAGCCGAAGCTAGATTTTGAATGCCTTCCGCATCCATATTTGGGCATCTGCCAACATCTAGGGAGACCAGCCGTGGGTTGTAGGCAGATATTATGTTGCAGGTCGTGTTGGTAACGGCGCGAAGACCCTTCAGATATAATTTCTGAAGAGACCGAGAACGAATCAGGAGGTGATGCAAGGAGCGCGTGGTCAGCGAGCGACAGCCCTCAAGGTTTACGACGGTAAGTTGGGTATACGGTAGGGAAGCACTTTCAGGAGGGGCAGTGAAGCAAAGATTCTTTGTTATGCGAAGCAGAGTGGTAGCAGTGAGGTGGATGTGACCAGCAACATTAAGAGCCGTAGTGAATGGACCGCCTGTAGAAGTGAGGCGCAGAAGCAGCGACTGGGGCATGCTTGGGAAAGAGTGAAGTTCAAGGTCAACCCATAATTGACCATCAAAGACCAGCATTTGCCATGATTTAGACACCTTAGAACGTATGTGATCTCAGCTCTAGGTAGGAAAAGTTGCCAAGGAAAGAGCTCACTCTACTCAATTTGACCAGTTCTCGGATGCCCTTGTCTTTCCCGATCCATTTGCTTCTTGAGGACGCAGCTTTCGCCATGGTCCATCGACCTTCCCTGACCGCACGAAGATGGTCTGCCTCATGCAAAACAACTAGGGAAGCAAGGACTTGTATACGAAGTTCTTGAGGAAGCAGCTCATCGAAATAATTTCTGACGATGACAGGGATCGGCGCAAAGATATCTGTCGTGGTTACGGGGATATAATCAAGAGCAGAAAGAGGTAAAGGAGACGATTTAGATCGCCCTTTATGCCTGAGAGGGGAAGGTTGGCAGAAAAACGCGTTTGAAGACTCTGAATCTGCGTCCGGGAGACGGAGACACGAAAGTCGAGCGATGGTAGTGTCTAACTGGTCGACTTTGAAATCGGTGCGCCACTGGGACAGGAAATTACTCATCCCTGGATCAGCGTCATCAACTACTGGCGTCTGACTGATGTTTACGGAAGAAGAAAGGTCATCGCTTGTGTTAGTTGTCTTCCTGAACAACAGCTTGCGTGTAAGATTACTGGGAGTGTTTGGCCGCGAGAATTTTATCTTAATCCGCGACATCGATCGGGCGGCCAGAGATCGGGTAGAATAGACAGACAAATTGGAAAGGGAACGGCTTCTGGATGGCATGTGCTTGATGACGGGACGACCAATACCACTGGGACTCAGTGGACGAGGAGGGGTGGTTCGAGGTACTGGCGATCCTGCTGGGTCGCTGGTCTCTGGCTCATTGTTAGTAGAGATCGTGGATAGGCCATAATTTGAGCCATAAGATGAAGGGCTTGGACTGGATGATATCAAGGCGAGAGGTGGTGATGATACTGGACCATATCCAAAATCTGCTGAAGAGAATGCCAAGGGAGGCAGTATAGGAGGGTGCTCTTTCTCTTTCCCCTTCCCCTTCCAAGGGTCAAACCCGAGTTCAGATGCGCTAGGAAGGTCCCCTGTGTCAGGGTAGAATTCTTGTGGATTATCATCAAATAACATGCGGTAAGGCTTGAAAGATGATGAGGCAATTGGAGGCAGGAACAAAGGCCGATGTGAATCGTTGGCCGGGGAATGCAGATCAGTTCCAGAGTGTGATACATCGAAGAGGTCATGAACAACAGCCATGGGAGCGCGAATGGGTATTGGTTTCGTGACTCCTTTACCCTTCCCAACTACATCCTCTAGTTGCTCGCCCGGCTCCTCAGATGTGGGATCATCATGAGAAGTCATGGTTGCAGCACCAAAGTCAAGTGGAGATGCACGATGAAGTGCACTGTACAAGGAGGGGCTACCCTCGTAGTCGTCGAAATGAAAGAGATGGACTTCCGAGTCGTTATCGATGTCATGTGTGCTCATGTTCCGAGGAGATGAAATACAGATAGCAGATACAGATTTGGCTGGATTTCAGAGACAATACAGAGACAAGAGAAGAAAAGAAAATATGTGGGTGAGGGGCACGCAAGCCTGAACGTGGTTCACTGCCGTCAAGTACTGAGGCATGCAAATCCGAGTCGAGTCCCGATTAATGTAAGACGTCGTTCAAGTTCGGCGTCAACCGATAACTCGGGACACCACGTGCAATACAAATTAGGGGCTACATACGGCTATACAGTCGCATTGCGGTTTCACTGTCAGTCTGCTCTTTGCGATTTGTATCGACTAGGACAAGGCGCACAAGGCGGCCTCATGACAGTGCATCGATGCCCTGAAATTGATCCCAGATGCCGAACACTTGATCTCCTATCTCACACCTCGCTTGACGACTCGTTGCTACTTGAGTTGCTGCGTATCCAGGCGCCCCGGGCGTCACCATATGTATTCTGAACGTCCTGTATGCCAAGTTATTAATCATTCCGTGTACTCAGACACAAGTTACCAACCGGCGTATATAACGCCCATGAATATGGCCTTCCAAGCTAAATGGTAATCAAAGTAGCGTCACACACAGCGACTTTTCATTCCGATTGAAAGTAATTCTGCAAGGCAGCGAACTATGTGATGGAATAAAACACACAGATTGTTGACAAAGTAAAAGTACTAGTATCATACAATAATGACATATAAATCAGATAGCAGTATGGAAGCAGTGGGAAGCGACAGCAAAGGGTGCTAAAGGCCTAATACAAAGACGCTGAGTCCGGATGGGGGGATGTGGCTTGAATAGACGAAGAAAAAATGGGGAAAGCCTGGGTTGAAAGGGGAGCAGGCTAGGCAGCCTTGGGGTTTTCCTTCGCCGTTTTCCAGTTCGATGTAGCCAATTTAAATCTGGACACATGGAGCAGATCAACACATGATCAACTAAAAGGGTGGACAAGTACCTCTCTTTATGTGATATGTCGGGTTCGTCTTCCTTGAGACGCTCCATCTCCGTTCGCTGTGAAAGGACAAAACAGTCAGCAAAATAATTTCCGTACAGCGGCGCAATGCGCACCATGAACTTGTTAAAAGCCGTGAGCTTTTTCTTCCCAGCACCGCCCGAAGATTTTGCTTGAGAAAAGGAGGTAAATGTCTACACGACATTCGTCACGACGAGGACATACTTTTCTTTGCTGGTTTTTCAACTTCTACTTTTGGTGCTGCGTGCCTAGCCATTGTTCAGGAAACTGTGCGAGGCTTATTTTTTTTATAACAAAAACTTGACAATACGTCGTACCTGTCAGGTAATGCACTCGCGGGACTGAACGACTAGAGCGGGGAAAGACGCGTTGGATGAGCTGCTGGCTGATTAATGATCAGAGTTTCGTAAAGAGCTCCACCACGAGTGTTTAGGGGCAAATTTGGGGGAAATTGTAGGAGCGAGGATTGTGGACGGCGAAAAAGGTGCAGAGGCTCATTTTGGGTCAAGTTGGCGGAACTTATACTTGAGGGGCCATTCAACTGACAGGGCTTCGATCGTAAACATGGGGTCCCCGATTACCCTGATGGGATCAGCATTACGTATTATTATTATTCTGTAGTTTTTGTTGCGAGGCTCGTCTCTTATATGGGCTTTGGTTACAAGCGAACCAGCTGTATCGCGTCCCAATGATGTCTATGTCAGTATGCCAATATTAAGCGTGGGGCTGACGGATAATATTGTATACAGAATGCGTGGGGAAGGCATCGCCCGAACACAGGACCCCGAGACTCCATGTTTCATTTGGGCATTATAAGGCTGGCAACTCGTCCAATCCAACGGCTATCTGTGCCATGACTACCATATTGATTCACGTTCGAACTTCTATCGAGAGCCGCCACATATCAGGCATTCAACTTTCCTCAAATGTATACTGGAAAAACTTTCTGCGTCGTCACCACCCCAGGCTACAACGAAACAGACTGACGCATCGCTGCGTATGTTCAGGTTAGTGTAAGTTTCAGGAAGGACCATGTGGGAGACTGTGAGAAAAGGCACTGTTCTGTATCAAGAGTCCCATCGAAATCCTATTTCTTTCAATATGTAAATGTACCCCAGTCAAATGCCAGCAGCCTTCGCTCCTGGGGACTTCCCAAGCCCAGCAATACTGTCAACGATGCTCGTCCCATTGATGATGCCTGTGGTTACGATCAAAAAGTTTCGACCTAGAATCCCAAGGATCGGCTGCTATCGTGATACTTGCCAGAATAGGACAATTACCTTTGTTTTGTCGACCAACCCATCTCAAAGCAGCTATTTCCGTATACGTGCAACCCCCGAGGAAGAATACGACAGTTGTCGTCGATTGTTCCTTAGCTTGTCCTGCCAACTAGTTAAGGACGATAAAGTAAGGAAGAATGGTCAACCTACGCATCACGCCCGTCGCCGCCGTTCCACCAGGAAATTTCTGGATCATGTCAATGGTCTCTCCGGGTATCGTGGCCAACACATCTTCAAAACCCTTCCAACCCACAATTGGATGCGCTTGCACTTTACCAGAGGGTGCGCCGCCCCCTCCATCAGCTGCGGCCGCGTCCTGTGTGGCTTTCTCCTTCTCTGCAGGATTGCTTATCACCCCTCCCTTCTGGGCGACACATTGAACTAGTCGGATGCTGATGGGCGCGTATCCAGAATACGTAAAGCTGATATCGTTTTCAACCTCCTCCAGTGCTTCCGGGCTATCGTCAATGAGAAGACGAAGGGATTTGCGAAGGGATGTAAAGGGATATTTAGAGGCGACTACAGACGGCGGTGTTGCTACGGGAAGGGGGTTCGGCAATAGAACGGCGAGAGGCGGCGACGCTAGGGACAGCAGCAGAGGTAAGAGATTGTACCCATATGCCTTGTAAGCGGAGTTAGCGCCATACAAACCCAAGCAACGCATAGAGGACTGGCACCTGTAGAAACTCCCGTTTAATGTTATCAAGAGTTTTCGCTTTGATCCCTCCCGCAGTGATACTTGCAAGGCATAGCAGCCGAAGTACAACCTGCATCTCTGCACCTTGAGCTATCATGTCCTCTATGCTCGTAAGCTGTGCGGATACATTATATGATGCAAGGAGATCTTTCGTGGAGTTAGGATAATCCTTGAGGCGCGCAGGCAACACTTACTTTGCTGAATTTCAAGAGATTTGTTAAATAACTCTGTTCTCGTCAAAGGCACAAGTAATTCTGAAAGTCCAGTATCTAATCGTGACAGTTAACTTTCGGGTTGCACCATTATTTACCAATGCTTACGAAGCCGGAGGGATTGGTGTTCTGTCTGAAGACCACCCAGTTTACCGACGAAATCACGCAGCTGAGTGACGGTCTTTGATTGAAGATCTGTCTGAAGCACGTCGAAAGTAAGTCGTAAAATATACGGTATGCCAAGAAGCGTTCACTTTGAAATTCTCATCTAATCGGCGGGCAACTCTGTTCAGCCTTCTTCCAACAGAAGAAAAGTTCAAGTCTCGCAGTTCGGCGAACAGGGGGTCTGTTGTAGTGGTCAGGTGGTGTTTCTTCTTAGCATGTTTTCTGAGGGGCACAGCAGGCGAATTTGACGTTGGAGCTGAGGAAGGCCCTGGTGCATTGGCAGGAGGTTGCGGTTGCGGTGGAGATAGTAGTGAAGTCGGTAGCTCTACGTGTGCTAGCAAGCGACAAGTTAGTCTTCTATAAATGCAGTTGTAGAAATCTGACAGACAATTCTTGATACTAATTAGTTCATCTATAAGTCCTTCATACGTGAGTTGCGTGAGAAGTGGGGTAACCATGTCGACATGACGGTCCAAGACAACCAGACAGTCAATCAGACTCGACGGAGACAGTGCTTCGGGAATGGATATATTTGCTGCCCTCGGGGTCTCTCGTTTCAGGAGAGTGGCTAGACGCTATAGCACGGTAAGGAAGAAGTAGATTCAAGACCGGTAAACCTCACGGAAGCAAAGTCGCCTTTCCCCACTATTCGCGGAAATATTCCATACAACTTCTGGAACGTGGCTAGCGCCTGGGCCGAATCATAGATAACGGTTTCATCTCCATCCTAGTATGTGTTTAGTCAATAGATCTCAGCGGAACCTCTCGTAAACTCACCACCCAGATCTCCTTGAACGCGCTGTCATTCTCTAGGGATATCACATCCTCTGCAATTGGTATGAACTGCAAGTTGTAGGTCGAGATTGTGACGTCACCCAGTACTCCTTCCTCCTCGAGTATTTGAGAGACCAATGTTGAAACACGTGGAACGAGAAATAGTGTATAATTGTGCTTCTTTGATTCTTTTGCGTGTCGTTTGATTTGGTCTGGCACGTCGTCAACATCGAAGCAAGTTTAAGTACGGATTTGACATACCAGCTATTATTTTGACGTACTTTATCATAGGTCGACACAAATAGACAATATTCGAAGTTGTTGACGTCAGTGCACCAGGTTCGAGCCAGAACATCTTGTCCACCCCATGATGCTGATGCACATTAAGAATGGGGCATCAATGGATAATAAGGCTCACCTTGAGTAGCGAAACTTCTGTTACTAGACCAAGTGGACCAGCCAGCGTGGTGTCAAGAACTAGCGTCTTGGCACCATTGACCTACACATGCCAAGTATTGGCGACAAGGTCAGAGAAGCCTCCGCAAGAGACAAACCGAATTTAATGCATCGACCAGAGCCTTCCGGGCGATTTCCTTCAGCAAATCCACGTCCAATTGAGTTTCATTAGATTGCGGTGCCGCCGACGCAGGCGGCAGTGCTGGGGCGGGCATGGAGTCGAAGTCGGGTTCGAGTTGTCAAGTCGTACGCGCAAAATCTCGCTGAATGAACAGTGTCCTGAATCTTCCTAAGTTGCGAGTTTCAAATTAATACCAGGAGCCGTAAGATCGTCCTTGTGAGCTACGTGGAGTACATCACAGTGCCCAAGACTCGGACATTTGCAACCTAGCCTGCCTGCGCGTAATATGTTTGGCATTATCAGTTTATTCAAACAACGCGTCCGCATGAGGAATGGATTCTATCAAAATTCTATACATGCTTATAATACAAATCGGCAGTCCTACGATGTGTACTCCTGCCTTGTGTCGAAAGTATTGATTCTATACAGAGTTCCGCCGTGCACTATGCCCCTTCTTCCTACCACTCCTGCTAGTTGCCTCTTTACCATCAACAAATGCTGGCGGAAGTCTGCCTTCGTCATCGAATTTCTGCAGAATTTGGAGGCCAGCCTCATATCCCTTCCTCAGAATTTCCTCGAATTTGCTATACTGGAGAGTACCGTACTATGCAGTGCCAATGTCAGAAAAATGTCGTCTAATTTAGAACGGCACTCAACGCACTTCATGAACGGGCATCTGAATGTACAAGCAACCCTTAGTCACTTTCGCCTCTTCGAGAGTCTTTACACTGGACACGCTGAAATTGAAAATAAGTGGGAAACCCGCGTGAACAGCGAGATAAATACAGACTATGCCAGCCTGCTCTGGATTTCAGTGATTGCAGGAACATGTCTTGCATTCGAGAAAGGGTTCCATCTGTTGACTAGCAGCCACCAACCAGAGACCGTATCGCCAAAATTCCGAGGAGAGTTGTCATCGAGCTATGGCAATATCGTAAAATGTTGGTTGGTAGACGAATTTGAGTAGTGCTTACAGAACCAACATCACACGCAAAGACCACACTTGCACCCATTGAAAACATCGTTGAAACCTGTATACTTGTCAGCGACGGATGGATCACCACATATCGAGATTATACAGGAAGGTTGTCAACTATGAGAGTGAGGTTAAAACAAATACATTCAGTTCATGAATATCCATCGACTTACTGTAACCACCATCAACTAGGAGGTTTCCATTGTCACTAAGGGGAGGAAGCAGACCAACCAACGTCATGGATGCGCCTAGATAGCATATTAACATCGCATGGCCCACAGCTCTTTAGAAGACCCACGAATGAATCTCCATGCATAACCCGTCTCATGAATGTCCATACGGGACGTGATTATATTCGTTGTATTGCAGAAATACGGTAGCCACATGTCTTCAATGTGGAGGTCATAGAACGCCTATAGGCTGTGTTTGGAGACAAAGCAAAAGAAAGACACTATTGTTTTTCCGCACCTTGAAGATCGAACGATTGAACTCGTGCCCCTGCGCAAGAAAAAAATTAGAGTACGTTTCTATTTATACGGTCTGAAATACCGTCGTATATGCGACAATGGGATATGTCACATCGGTGAGCATTCGCCAAAGATTGCCCATTCTGCCACTAAATTGCTTCGTACGCCCTGCACTCGAGATAAGATCCCCCTCGCGAGCATAAAGTCCGCCAACGAAAGCGCCCATGCTAGTTCCTGGAAATCTGGTCTCATTTTGCCACGGAAGATGAACAATATCAGGATTTACCTGCGATGTGGTCAATCGGAATCTCATACTCTTCCAAGGCGCGAATCAAGCCCTGTTATGCTCTTGAGTAATCAAGTATGAGTGTGAAGGGCACCGCGAACCAGATGAGCAACACCACGAGCACCGCCTCCACCCAGAACCAGCCCAATCGACTTTCCACAGATCCGTCTTGCCAATCGTGAAAAGTCATTCATATGATGTGGTCGTTGTGGTCTAAGATCAGCTGTTGCGCCGCGATACCTCTGGATACCACTCTGTACTTTGTCCTTCAAATTCTTGAGCGCCTTCACCGCATCGGGATCCTTCTGGAAAGTTGCAACTTTTGGCATGGGGACAACCAGACCCTTAACAGATCAGTTAGAGCTACCACCTGATGATCACCTGAGGTAGAATACCGGTAATTCAACGTGGACGTGTCGATGTACCCAGGGGCGGTTCTACAGGTTGTTGAGCAATACAGTCATAGCAGTCGAGAACTAAAGCTACCTTGAGCCATTCGCGAGTAGATCCCGGAGCAATAGAACGATCCGGATGCAGGAGTATTAGCTCCTTACGTGCAGTTGTCTTCATCGACAGCAATAATCGTTCAAATTCTCCAATACTCGGATCATCTCCCATACCCACGATCATGACACAATCTGCCTGAAGTTGTGTGGGACACAGATCATGAAATGAAGGAGAACCTTTACCTGTCGGATGCAAGTCTGTGTCCAAGAGCTGTTGACCGGCGCATCTGCAACATACAGCACAGTGCGATATTTCTGCTCTTGATCAGCAAGCCATCCTGCAGACTGGTTGACCGTCGTCTATGAGATTAGGCAACACATATATCCAAAGAATCTTACTTTCAGCTTCCCCATCCTGGTGAAAGCATGCCGGCCAAGATGGCTAGATATGGATGCTTGGTTTAAATATGAAGTCGAAGCACCGATGCCTTCAAGTGCTGCCTGCAGCTTCCGAGCAAACTCATCAATGGGAACACTACGAGAGACCGGTAAGATGGCGATAGTCTTCAGGTTTGTATTGTTGTGGCCAAGATCCGATGTTCTTGTCCCTGCATTCGTTGCAGAGTCGACTTCATCCCGAACACGTGAAGCAATCATTCGGAGAATCCTATCATAGATATCATGAAACCAAACTTCCGAGAGAAGATCAGACATACTGAGCTGTTGTTTGAGGGTTCCTGGACAAGGGTTAAATGAATATGGCAAGAAACCCAGAGGATCAAGGGTACCTTGCAGATATAGCGTTGAAGAGAGTCTGAGGCATACGAATAAGCTCCGTGTCACGAATGGCATGGACAGTGTTTCTCCGCGGAGAGCTTGTAATAACATCCAATTCTCCAACTGTATCACCTTGGCCGTATTCCCCTACAATGGTCACAGCGCCGGCCTCGGTTTCAGTGATGGCTCGAAGTCGACCATTGATAACGATATAAAAGCTATCACTCGCAGCGTCAGGGCGCCACAATACCTGACCAGCATTTACTTGCATCCAGTCTAGGGAAGCATCAATATGTAGAACTATATCTCTGAAGTTAGATGAAAGCTTGAGATCTACGTCGAGGGACATACTTAACGGTGAGAGTAGAGATATCAGCCGTTTAGCAAGTGTGAGAAGCACGATTGGTCGCTTTTCGAGTATCCGTTCCAGTGAATGGGAGGGTAGAAACCCAACGTATGTGTCAGTCTTTGCTCTGATGTCAACATATGATGCAATGTTGCAAAGCGAAGCTATAGTAATGATGTATTTAGAATTTGATGAAAACGGCATTGACAAGTGTTTGCTGCTCACAAAGGTAACCAGCAATGCCCCCTGGCTTGACAGTAAATAGAAGCTTTTCTTGTGCTTTACCACTTCTGAGAGACTCTGTTGCTCCAAATATCGTATCACTTAATCCCGGAGCTGGAGAGCCGCTTGTTGGTAACAAGATTTCAAGAAACCCTTCAATGACATAGAATAATCCTGCGACGTTGATTAGCTTGTTCCCGATGCGAGCATTATTCTATATAACTCACCAGTGTTTAGTTCTCCAGCTTTTGCTAATGTTGAGCCAGCAGGAAAGTAAAGGATCTCCACCTCGTTATCGAGACCGCTCATATATCCACCGGAGGAGGGGGTAGTGGAAGGGGCAGTTACACTCGAATTGTCATCGCCACCATCCAATAGCGACAGTGATCCAAACGGTGAACTGAAAGATTCCGAAGTGCGCCGGGAATCAATGGGCCGCAGGAGAGGTGACGGTTCTAGTGAGTCACTACCGCTGAGTGGCGGCTGCAGCAAACCGATTGATTTAGCGATACATGACATGACCTCTTCTCTCAAATCAAAAGAATCCTCAACCCCTAGACCACGCATTCTCTGGCTTTGGGTTGGACCCGAGTTCAAACCAGGTCCAAAATCGAAAGATCGAGGCACACGAGGAGTGTTAAGCAAACTGTAAGATCGAGGAAGAGTGCGATTGTGTTCATTACCATGACTGGATGGGATGAGGAGATCCCCAGCCTGGACCAAGTTCCGTGAACTTCTTGCGAAAGGCGATGACTGCGATTTATCAAGCGGACTAGACACCACAGGATCGTTAGGAGTTTGGGTCTTCGACGAAGATGTGGACTCTCTGGATGTTGGTTTGGAGGAACCGGACGTGGAATGTGAGACACTGGCGTACTCAGTTTCTGTGTCAGATGATACTGTGGGTGCACCATCGAAACGTTGGCGGAGAAGCTGAAGGCCTCCCATCTGGTAAAATGACGCCGGCAGCGGATGGCAAGCAATGTCATTTATAGCTTTTTCTGTGCGGAGCACTTCGCTAGTCAGGCCGAGATATTTGTGAGCAGCATTAAAGGTAACTCGGGAAAATCGTGTTAGGATCACTGTATACCCAAATGTCAAGTCAAAGACTAGGATATCGGATCAGGACTACCTTGTACAATATGGCCGGTTGCCTTGGGGAAGTTCTTAGTCAGTCTTTTGAAGGCTTCGGCTGGGATGACAGCCAACGTTGTGTCTTCAGTAGCCCGGGCAACGATACCACGGTGAAGTGAAGTGGCACGAGCAGATTCTGGCCGAGTGGCAGAGGGTACAGAACGACTAGTTGAGTTATCATATGAGCTGGGGGATACTGCGCCACTTTGAGGCGACAAAATACTACCGGCGTGAACAGTAGACGCCGAAGACGACACAGACATTCGACTATGACTCCTGGGCTGGGTGTCCAAGCTGAAGTGCAGAACATCCGAATCTCGCTGAGAATGGACATAGTCAGATGTCGCCGTCTCAGAATAATGAAAGTTGGCAAATTCATCGGAAG
>QMFE01010887.1:4813-15251 GCA_003314665.1 Tricholoma sp. MG77 | reverse complement strand
AGTGGGAGTCTATGTATAGTCTATGTATAGTACATGGAGTCCAGTGGGAGTCTATGTATACTTGTGTGGGAGTGTAAAGTACACACCTGTTCCTCCAATTTGTGAACCTTTAGGCCCACTATCCTTACCAATTCTGGGGATATTGCATCCATCATGCATCCCAAGTCAAACAGCACTACTGCTGCTTGTCTGTTCACTTCCATCATCGCTAAGAAGGTCCTCACCTCCTTTGTCGACCTAATTGGTCTCTCTAGCTTTCTGCTAGACTTCCTAATTTTTAAACTCATTCTCCTGTCGATTTTCCTCTCTTCCTTAGGCAGAGGTATTTCCTCCCCTGCTCTAGAAGCTGCAAATAGCACCTTCGATTCATGGAGGATTTCGTCTGCCATGTCGTATGGCTCCTCTTCGAAGCTGTCATCCTCTGTCATTACTGGAAAGTCCTGTTCCAGGACTTTCCCCATTTCATTATTGATGACAATCTTGTCATCACTAACTTCTATCAGCAAGGGAAACTCGTCGTCTCCCAATGATGAGTAACCTGTCTCATCAAAATCCCATGCCTTGATGTTGTCCATCGCGTCTTCGTCCAACACCACATATGCATTCATGGTGTCTGGTTCCATTGTTAGTGCATACATACGCACTGAATGGTCCTCCTCACTGTACAGTTCCTGGTACTGGAGTTCCTCCCAGTCCAACTCTTCGCCTTCAGAACTGTACTGGGATCCTTCATGTGGATCCCCTTCATCCAGCTCATCTATGACATCATCATCTCCAATCTCTGGAGTCGCTTCCTCGTCCTGGTCTTCGCCAGGGCTCTCCTTGTCTTCTTGGGTGACTGCCCTAGCTGCGTACATCTGTGCAGCTGTCCCTTTATCTGCCTTGTTTTTTTTGGCATTTCGAGTCCTTTGCCATGTGACCTTCCTGGCCACACCAGAAGCAGGTCATCTTGCCAGATGACTCATCTCTCTTTGCTGGCCCTGCTCTTTTAACAGCACCTTTCCACTTCGTACTGACTGCACCCTCTTTCAAGGTATCATTTTTGTGTCGGTCCCAAGGTGACATTGGCTTCCATTGATTGTTCTTCATCAGTGTTTCTTGCTGACCAACTCTGGGTGAACCCGAGCCTTTTTCATTACTGTACGTCTGTCGTGTGGCTCTAGCCTTTGGAACACTTTGGAACGCTCTCATCGCTTGTTGCACCTCATTCCATCTTTCCATCTGACATGCATTTTATTCCGTTTGTTTTGCATGGTGGAGTATCATCTCCATATTGGAGTACTCCACTGGCACTGTTATGATCACTCACACACCCCTCGCCGACACCCCTGTCCCTCGCCTACTTTCAATTCCTGTTCCCATTCCTGTCTCATCTCATTCCGCACTCCCGTACACCCGCGCGCAGACACGCGCACTCGTCCGCATCCGTCTGCGCACGCGCAACACACGCGCGCCCCAGTCCGCGCCTCTACAATGCGTGCGTGCTTCGACTTTCTGACCCCACCAGCCCCGCGGATGCCTCGCGCTTGTTCCGCCCTAACAGCTATCTCCAAGATTCGATCTCTCTCTTGTATTTGCAATTCTCGCTGGTGTCCCGTCTTTCCATTTGCCGAACTATACTTAGTGTTATCATTTCCAATTGTATGAAACTTCACCCCTATCCCGTATTCTTAGCCTTAGGCTCCACATGGTCTCGTAGCTTAGGAACGTGCCGCTTCCGTTAGTTAGATGTATAAGTACTTCGCTATGCACGTGTAGAACCTTAGTCTAATAATCAAAAACGTTTCCACACTCTCGCTCTCAGTTCCCTTAGTCCGCGCGACGAACTCCTTATCTGAAATAACGGACACGCTAGTAGCACAGGGAGGCGCAGCTCACTAAACTCGTGTAGCTGAAGCCGAGTCCGACCGCCGACCGTAGACCGTCGCGCACCGCCGCCGCTCTCGCACGGGCGGTGCCCGCGCTCCATCCTGCTCGTCCTCGCGTCACGTATTTCGGTTCGTAACAGGCACCTCCTTACTTAGGAGGTACTGGAAGATGAGCCTTGGCATCCTTGTTATGAACTGCTTCTTGAAAGTATACCTATCGGGTGGCCTCACCATCCTCATGGCATACCTCGTCAACTTATGGTAGAAGGCTACCACACCTTCCTCAGGATCATATACTGCGGTCCTGAACTGGTCTGCTGCAGACTTCATCACTATGTCATAGATGAACCTGTCATGCAGGCCCATCACCAGCATGACCAAGCATCCCATTGGTGGTCTATACCATCAACATTGTCATTGTACCATGTCAGTGGGGGGCCATGTAGAAACAGCGCTGCACATACCACGCGGTCCTCATCTAGGTCCGGTCCACAATACTGGTTCACTCTGAACCATCTTAGGATGCCCGTGAGCCATCCTTTGAACTCTTCAATGTCTTCCTTGCCATGATATGTCTGAGGCTCTGGGACCTTAGGCGTTTTCACTTTATTATTCTGGTTGAGATCATGACCTATCTGCCGGTCTATCATCCAGCAGAACTTCTCATGTATCACTTTTAGATGCTTCATGGGCTGAGGTTTTCCTCAGTCCTTATATGCATCTAATTCAACAGTTGCTGCCCATTGATAAGGCACGTTATACATGCCAGGTCTTGATGGCAGTCTAAGATTATCCATGTCTTCTTTGTTATCTGTGGGCGGCCTTTCGCTGTCCCCATCATCATCTTTGTTGCTGTTCGACGATCCACCATCATCTCCTCCACCTCCGCTACCACCAGGGCCACCTCTAGGTGGCCTTCCTGGATTTCCTCCAGGAATTCCTCCCAATGACTTTGACGATATGTCACGGTCGGTCATTGAACAGCCCCTACCACCAGCTGGCCTAAAACTGTCCCTTCTTATACCCTGACCAGCCCTCATATCCCTGGGCTGGTTATCATTGTCAAACCTTATTCCCTGGTGTGGAATAGCAGTCTCTCCTGTTGCGCGGATGTCCACATTGTGGTACTTCTGAAGCACCACTCTGTCTTTTCTGATAGCGATACCATTGTCCGTTAAAGCTGTTCCACTGGACAACACTGATAGCATATGTCTCATCTGGTTGGCAAGGCATTGTTAGGCTTCACTCAGCCAACATCAATGTATCAGGTATTGAAGGTTCATGCTTCGGCACTAGCATATGGAACATGGCCATATTCACAGGCAAGGCATTGTTACCTTGCCCTATATCTTCTGTCTCCTGGGCTATAGCCTTCACATAATCCATGAAGGTTACCCATTCATACTCCTTCCAGCCTGGTGGGGGCTCACACCCCTGCAACCTATCGAGGAAAGCCATCTCGTCATCCCACTGGACATCCCAGTTGGACATTGATGCTGCCCCTGACAAGTAGCATGCAAATTCCTCCCATTTTCCTTGTGAGAACCCTAATGGAGGTTCCATGCCCTGTATCTGCATCATTCTAAGGATGGATCACACCATTGTAAATGTGGTCCATTCCTGCTCCTTCCCTTTAGCCTTCTCCCTTCTTTGTTCCATGTGTGTTGGCATCAACATCCCTGTCATCATCAACTCCTCTGCTGGAGCATCTGCATGGCCCTCCTCACCTGTCTCCATTTCTGGGCCCAGGGTAGGTACTACACCTCCCTGTTCAGGATGGCTGGTGGAGACATAGCAAGTCTCCTGCCTATAGCTATGGCAGGGACAGTGATAGTATTGGATTGCTGACTACAACATGTGTGACTCTCTACTGACTATGTGGTCATGTGACTACCTGGAGTAGGTGTGCCCACACACACTACTCCACTGGTCCAGCCTGGGTTCAACATCAAAGTCACTGATGACCATGCTGTCGATGTAAGGCTGTCCTCCATACCCAGGCTATCGCATGGATCCATTATTGGATGGGACGGAACGGCTACTACTGTTCTTTCTATTTGTGACATGGCATCCGTCACTCAAGCTGTTTCTATTCCTGGCCTCATTGACGTGGGGTTGTCTGGAGCGATGGATGCATCATTTCTCATAGCTTTAGTTTTTTTATTTCTATTATTAGTTCTAGTTGTGTAAGTCAAGCATGTTGCCATCGCTTTGACTGTCTTAGAGATTCTAAATTAGAATCTCCACTTTGGATTATTCCCAACAATACTAGAGAAAAGATATATTCCAAAAAATGTAAGAGTGTGGTAGGAGGGTGCTTAAGACCTTCACACGAGGGAATACTAATCAGTGGTATTCTCATGTACTGCAAGGTTACTGTAAGACTTGGAATTCTGGGTATAGCCAACCTGGCTATATACCCAGTAATCCCCCATACTAATAAGTGCAAACACTACCCTATATGGCAGTGTCCTCCTACAAAAGGAAAGTTGCCAAATAATCTTGTGATTTAACAACATTTCAAACACTCTTTGGAGCACTTCATATTGTGACTCTACCAATGGGCTGGACAAACTCTGTACCAATCATGCATGACAAACATGTACTACATAATATACATATACTATGTGTATCTGATAACACTCTATTTTAAAAGTTCGATGTGTATAATCACAAGAACAGTTGAGTAAGAAGCTGCCCAAGTACTGTGTTATATCCTCTTCCAATAGCTCTCTTAGCCCAGATTGCCACCACATACATGGGGTATCCCCTCAACCTTGACATGAACAAAGGAACACATACACAAAGCATTCCAATCACCAAACTTGGGTGCTTTTTGAATGCTGCCAGCGTAAGGAAAATAGAAAATGACCAGGAAGCAATGAGCACCGAGAATGTGGGGATACATGAAGACAACGAGAAGGTAATAAATTTGTTGTTTGGGTCACAAATGCTCACCTGATCATGATAGCACATTGTTCATCAATGACCTGAATGAGATGATAATGTAAATAAATACCTTGAAAATAGCTGGATCAACCCAATCATACTGAATGAACCACCAGGCATATGGCATGATCCCTGCAGCAGTAGCAATGGTGCTAATTGCAAGCACAATGACACATGGTGCTGAACCTGGTCCCCAGCTGGAGAAGAGCCCACCTTGAGAAAGGCTGCATGGAGGCTGCCATACCCCTTAAATTGTGATGTGAAAAAAATCCAAAGGACTTACCATGCCAACGTGAACAACTGGTTATCATGAGGACGAAGTTCGTTATTAGCTTGGCGTGTACGATTTCAAACCACATACTATTTTACTCTTTTTGTTCATCTCCTCCCTGAATTTGTTGAGCACAACAGCCAATTCTTCATCAGAACTTGCAGTCTTCAAGTCTTTTAAGGCAGAGTAAGATGTAAGGATGCCTTCCAAGCGTAAGAGAAGCCCATTCTCTGAGGAATGCAGCAGTGGTGACAAGGCCACTAAATGTTGTAGAAGGAAGAGCACCAGATTGATTCGTCTGCCCATCAAAGTTCCAGTAGTGAAAGAATTTTAAGCCAGTACCAACAATCTATATTGTCGGTCCATGTTTATGGCACAAGTCTTTGTTGTTATCCATGCAGATGAGATGAAGATCATGCTTCCACATGAAATGAGCAAAGCATGGTCCCACCCATCCTCACCTTCACCTAAGACATAGTGAAGAAAAAACGAAGACAATATCAATGTTTTGAGATCACCATCAATATTATGGATCCCAATATGAACATATCAAGATTAATTGCAGGAACACAAGACTTGATGTTGTGGTGTGAGGCATTGTGCAAGGGAGAATATATATGGAGAGCCAAAGTCACGAAGGCAGAAAGCATGGCTGGACTATGCACTTTTCGGTTGAGCTGTCTCCAATGTTGGGTATTAACAGAGGAACAACCATACAGTCAACTAAGTCACAACACCATCATTTAATCATGGGTTGAGCATCTCCTTTAGAAAAGTTGATGCATCGAACCGTCCAAGATAACTTGAAGTCTGGCTGGAGTGGATGATAGATGCACCTTGCGAATACAACACAGCTCGCATACATGCAATTTAATTGGCATCTACTCTGGTAGGCAGAAACACAATTGTCCTTGACAGAAATCTTTGAAATCAGAGGATCCTGGATGAACAAACGAAGAGTGATGGATAGAAATAATAACTCCCAAAGCAGAATTTCAGCACATGCACCATCATCAATATCATTAGAGTGGCTCGACTCATCGTGAATGAATTGCACGAGGAGCGAGGCTGATGTTAAGTCCTGAACTGAGCTTCAGTATATGCCATCATCATTAGATCGGCATGGCTCAACTCATCGCAAATGAATTGTGCAAGGAGTGGGGTTGATGTGGCAGTTCTGTCTGTATCAATGGAGGAATTGCTCGGTGCATTTGTTCAGAGTTGTTTAGGTTATAGATTGAGTGATATCAAGAATTTTCAACCTCACTCGACACTTGAATTAATTGATACAAGGAGGCCACAGAACATATCCATGCTCCCAAGTCACAGTTGCAGCTGTTTCAAGTAGATGCAACAGCGAAGGCTCAACTCTGTGCAACAAATTGCATGAGGAGAATCTGCTTGGAGATAGAGCAGAGGTTGATGAACACTTGCAGAAGTAGTACAATTCCAGTCAACCACTGCTTCATGGTCTGTTCAGCGGTGGTGTGAAGTTCTGGAGTTTTGAATCATTCTGAGTCAAGTTCAAGTTACCGTGACAAGTCATGCAGTAGCACAATGATGAGTAATCATTCCAAACCTTTTGCATTAATATTCACGTATGATTCGAAATCAAACTTGTTCAGCTGAACTCGAATGCTCAACATTTCAGCTCTCAGGTCTTACATTAATTGTCCCCCCATGCAATTTGTTGCAAAGATTGAATCGGCTTGATTAGTATATCATGTTGGTCACTTAACCAAATGTCTTTCAACAGCTCCTCATGCAATTTGTTGCATTGAGTGGAAGTTTAGCTCAGCAACAACTGAATCTATTGCAATCAGAACATCTGGACCTCCTGAACTGTGTCCATGGCCAGAGAAGAGCCCACTTTAAATAAATAAAAGGCTGCATATAGGCTGCCATACACCTTTAAGATTGTGATGTGAAAAAAAAATCCAAAGGACTTACCCTGCTGATGCGAACAACTGGTTATCTGGAGGGCAAAGTTTGTTATTGGCTCAGTGCATACGATTTCAAACCACATACTATTTTACTCTTTTGTTCATCTCTTCCCTGAATTCATCGAGCACAACAGCAAATTCTTCATCAGAGCTTGCAGTCTTCAAGTCTTTTTAAGGCAGAGTAAGGTGTAAGGATGCCCTCCAAGTGTAAGAGAAGCCTGTTCTAGACCCCCAAGGAATGCAGCAGTGGCGACAGGGCCATTAAATGTTGTAGAAGGAAGAACACCAGATCGACTTGTTTGTCCATCAAAGTACTAGTAGTGAAAGAAATAATGTGTATGGTGATGACGAAGATAAAGATCATGCTTCTGCATGGTGATGATACTCAACCTGGAAACCCTAATAAAACCCACTAAATGGCTTCAAAAGGAATAGCACAAGTCAGAGGAAGGTTGCAAGGTGGTCCTAAATATCACCAACGATAACCATGGGCAAACGAGCAAGGTGCAAAGTATTTTGAAGGTCTGTGAAGTACCGTGATGTGATGCAAAATAGTTTAAAGAAATGCAAATTGATTCTGAGAGGTTTGGAAGAGTGCAAATGGTGTCGCAGGATGGTGGAGGTGGTGTTTTGATGATATGCGATAATTGCAAATGATAGTAGTCAATAGGACAATATGCTAAGAAGAAGTTCGCAATGATTTGTGAAACTTAGCAATAAAATGTGAGACTTGGACTCAAGAGAGAAACTCTTAAATTGAATGATGAGAGGTGAAAAGTGAGGTCTTTTTCTCTGTTGTAAGTAAGTAGCTAGTACAAGTTTAAATAAGTTTTGAAAAGTAGTACCAAAAGGGAAATAAGACATGAGGCCTACATGAGGTGAGATAAGAGGGTAAAATAATAAACCTATGTCACTGAGTAAAAGTGAAATGATATGAAAGAAAATGTTTAAGGTCGTAATATATCAAAAGTCCTTGTCTGATTGTTCTAATAAATCATGAAAATGTCAAAAAATCCTCATTGCATCCTAAACAGTGTATTGCCTTGTTGTGCTGTGTCCTACATGCTTACCATACATCAGCATAACCTGTGGAAGTGCGGAAGAGGTGTTCAAAGATATTCCTACAGCGGCCGACCATGTTCAAAGTGATGCAAAGTTGTTCAAAGTTTTTCAAAGCACTTGAAATGTCTCGAGATAGTGTTGAAGTCATTTCGCAGTCATTTCGCAGGGTTTGTAGACATTTGCAAAAGTTCGTAGTGTGGTGACAGTGCAATACAAGGGTGGTGCGATGTCTGGAAGTCATTTCAGAGCTTGAACTGCGAAGTGGACCTATCAACAGATCGAGCACAGTGTGGTCCTGCCCATCCTCACCTTCGCCCAAGATATAGTGAAGAAAAAATGAAGACAATTTCAATGTTTTGAGATCGCCATCAACATCCTGGATCCCAATGTGAACATATCAAGAGTAATCACATGAACACAAGACTTGATGATATGGTGTGAGGCATTGTGCAAGGGAGAATATATATGGAGAGTCAAACTCACAAAGGCAGAAAGCATGGTGGGACTATGTGCATTTCTTTCTTTTGCTTGAGCTGTCTTCAATGCTGGAGAACTCCCAAAGAATTTCAGCATATGCGCCATCATTGATATTGATATCATTAGATCTAGACCAGCTAGTTGCTCGACTCATCACAAACAAATTGTGCAAGGATCTGGAGCAGGGTTGATGTGGCAGTTCTGTCTGTATCCATTAATGGAGGAATTGCTCAGTGCAGTTGTGCAGAGTTGTTGATTGAGTGATATCAAGAATTTCAACCTCACTCTATGCTTGAGTCAATTGGTACAAGGAGGCCACAGAAACACTCCCAAGTGGCAGTCACAGCCATTTCGAGTAGAGCTAAAATGTCAACAATGAAGGCTCGACTCTGTGCAATGAATTGCATGAGGAGAATCTGATTGTAGAAGAGGTTGATGAACAGCAGCAGTAACAATGGATCCAGTCAACCACAGCTTCATGACGATCCAGTGCATTTGGTGGTGGCATGAAGTCCTTTAGTTGCAGGTTGGATACCATGACATGTACAAGTTGGTAAGAATGATGACTAATCATTCCAACCATTCACAAACTTCATGAACTTAGTACTCGAATGTTCAACATTTCAGTCCTTACAATTAAGCTCCTCATGCAAAGAGTTGCAAAGAGTTGAGTGGCTCATGCAATTTGTTGCAAAGAGTGAACTAGTACTCTGAGTCAGCTTGGCCTAGGCCTAGTGAAGAACTGTTGACATGATTAGTATATTGTGTTGGTCACTCAACCGAATGTCTTTCAACAGCTCCTCTGTGAGGGTGGTGGTGGTTGGGTGATAAGGCTGATCACACAAGAGTACACAGAACCAATGTATATAGGTCTGATACCAACATAGTGTGTATGTTGCTTCTTTCAGCTGTGTGACTACATGTAACATAGTAACATCCCTGGAAACTCCCAATACAGCATAGCCACATGGAGGTGGCTGTGGCCACCTCCTGCCTTCTCCCCCTCTAGATTGGCCCCACCAGCCAATCTACACCAAAAAGAAAGGAAAATTTAAAGAAAGTTTAAGCATGAGGTGATTTGCCCCATGCAGTTGGCGAATAATAATAATAAATTTTAAGGTCCCACGGATGCTTGTTCAATGACATCCATAACTTGAGGGACATATGCAATGCGCTTTAACTGGTTCACTCATTCAAAACACACCCTGCTGATGACCACGTCAACAATGAAAATTAAAATGAATTAATATAACATTTCAACCACCTGTTGGTGGCTCTCAATCATCCTCATCATCTGACACATCTGTCAGATCCTCATCCTCATTACCCTCATCAGAGGCATACTCCTCCTCATCCTCCTCAGAGTAACTTTCTGAGCCTTCTCTATCCTCGAACCACTCTGGTGGATCACATTCTGCCCAATGTCGTTCCTCTGGTGACCCACAGTACAATAGGTCATCACATTCAGTCATCTGGACATCATATGTCCACTGCTGACCATCACCGCCCTCATATATTCCATTTGGGAACGACTCCTCACCATCCCTGGACTCATCCTCATAATGATCCTGTGGAGGCTCCTGATCATCCTCCAACTCCTCCCCATCATATTCCTGTGATGGCTCTCCATCACCATCCGAACCCTCATTGACCGGGTAATGGTAGTACTCCTGTATACATGCCATCTGTACAGGCTTGGACTGCATAATGTCATCTGTCAGCTGGCTGACCACCGACGCCCTCTCTGAGCCCTCATCTGGCTCACAGTACATGTCGGAACTTCCACTTGTCTGACAATTCGTCCAAGTATACACTTGGCTCATGCATCATATCTGATGCATCCGTTAACTCATCCAAGCAATTACTCA
>QMFE01010786.1:0-12027 GCA_003314665.1 Tricholoma sp. MG77 | reverse complement strand
CCATCCACTGGAGCACAGAGTGAAGCAGCCATCATTGTTGCCAAGCCCAAATGGTACCACAGCTCAACTGGCACCATGTTCCCTGTCCAATGCTATGTTGACCGCCTTAACTGGCACCCCTTGACCCCTTGGCACAGGGTGAGGGTGTACCACAAACCTATAGATCCAGTGAACCCCGACGAAGTCCACCCAGTTGTGGATGGGTATGTTGGAGCAATTCAATCCATCAACTACCATGGTGTCGACCTTATTATCATCATCAAAGACACTCTGACTAGCTTTGCTCGACTCTATGTACCCTGGGAGCTCACCGGATTTGAGCTGTCCCTCCAAGGACTGATGTTGTATGAGAAGGTCAAGAGGTTCTTCTGCCGAAGAACCACTTGGGTCATTCCAGCCCCCCAGTTGGGCGAAGGGATGTTTGTTCGAGAATGCCAGGTGGAGAATAACCGGCCTCTGATGATAGGTGCAGTAGTGTCTGGCCTGAGTATGTCAGGACATTTTACTCACCTCCTGTACCAGAACTAGATAAAGAATGAGACTCGATCAGCCTTGGTGATCTCTCACACTATTCAATTGATGAAGTGGAGGGGTAGGGGATTCCAAGTGAGCCCACCTCCATCTTATATCCAAATGCTTCTGACTTCGATAGGAGGTAATATCGTTGATGGAAGATTGGAAAGCCCACAGCCGTCACATGAAATTGAAGGTGGCTGTGATTGAAAATCTTATGCATACTTTGTCACTTGCATGTACATTCCTTTGTATCTTGTACACTATTCCAAGTTGAATGGTGAGGTTTTTACTCTTAACTTAACCAGTTGTAAGGAGCATAATAACAAGAAGGATAACTCGAAAAGATGGGATAGAGACATCTCATCTTTGATGGGAGCATTTAGTGCCCAGATGAAATCATGTGGATCCAATCAAGCGGAATCATCTCATCACGAGATAACAGCTGCAAGAGCACTTTGAAGCATGTCAGGCTCTGATCATAATCCCTGTGTGGCTATGTTGAGCTCAAATTTCACTGGGATTGTTGGAATGCCATCTGACTCCTTAGAAGATCGCTCTGTTTATCTGTAATCTAGAAATGAACTCAGAAACACAAGCAATTGTGCTTGCAGAATTTGTGTACCTTGTTGCACATGGAAGGATACTCTAATGTACGAGTATTGTCAAAGCTTGATTTGTTCTAGGGCGAGAACAAAAAGACAGCACTCCATTAGTTACCCACAACAATTTACCAGAACAGTGATATTCACTGAAGCCAGGGCATGAGATAAAATTAATGACACCATGACATGTCATCTATGTCCAGGATACATGTTCCATGAAGGCCTTAGGGCAATGAGACTGCTTGCATGTATTGTTTTGATTCTCAAAATAATCGCTACATTTGTGGTAACCAAGATACTACGTACAAACCCTGCAACACCAGAACAGAGTGCACAGAAGCACAGAGGTGCCATGATCAAACCAGCCATACTGTTGGTCCAGAGCCAGCTGCTGGGAATTGGAATGCAACCTGTTCCAATTGAGAATTTGATTCAGCTATTAAGACGTCAGTCAGTTGATTTAAAGAATATTGAAACTAAGTCAGGTGTGACTTACCTGAAAAACAGTTGGGCTAATTGGATCCATTGGTTCTGTACTGTGATTTTTGAAACGAATTGGATTACATTAGCATGGCTATGCTTTGAAATGGGGGGCGCAATACTTGTGCCTATGAACAACCTTCCTGTTACACACGAGAACACCCGATATCACTCCACAGAAGCATCAGCAAGAAATGCTGACCTGGAACACACTGCATGCATATCCTTAAAGTGTGGTCTAGGATCCATGAAACTTGAAAGGTGGTTAGACAGCTAGCTTTTGCAAACCGATTCAAGGTGAAACAAATTTGAATTCATCAGGCAATCTTCAATGAAGAGCAGTGAGCACCCATCAACTTGGAGAGTCCAGGGCCACAGTGACTGAGGCATAGCCTAGGCTGCCTACCTCTGCTGCGTGTTCAAGATGAAGAAGTTTAGTGGGAAAACAAAAGTTCGGCTAGATGGCCCCCGAAGTTTATAGGCGGTCAAACTAAGTACACACACAGCGGTTGGAGAAACGTTATGACACTGGTTTTGTCAGCATTATGTGGGAGAAAGACTCGCTTCATGACCTGGAAGGGTTTTTGACGCACCCCACACCCTGCCTACAGCCACTATGGGCAGCTGCTATGACCTGTCCATACAAATTCAGACACTGCTGGCAGCAGAGGGACCAAGTAACAAGCCTATTCATAGCTAATCTTGGAGTAAACAGCATTATTACTAGTTAAAAGGTTGATGAGGCTGAAGCCTGGTAACCATGACCAGAAAAGCACCCCTGCGTTGTGTATGGTTAGAGCTCCGAAAGCATGCTGAACATCCCCAGTCCATCGCTCCACCGCTTTCGTTGAACCTCGTCTGACTCCTTTTCTTTTGGCACAGGCTTAAAGCCATGCCCCACCCACCGGAGTAACCCACCAGGCGTGTATTGGGCGAAGGAGTACCGGCGCTCGTGGGGTGCAATGGGGGTGTTTGAATGCCTGACAAGTGCAGAAGGTAGGAATATGATGGAGCCAGGCGGGAAACGGACGACAAGCCCAAGGTCCCAGAAGGCGAGGTGTCCACCCATGTCGGCATCATACTCCCCCAACGCGGCGATGACGCACTCGCCCCATGAGACGTTTCCCCAGTCACGGTGTGGGTAGCATTCAGTTTTGGGGCCGAAGTTAATGGACCCGGCAGCGAATGGGGTTCCAGCAAAGTTGCGTCGGAGCATGGGGTCCTGCTGGATGAGTTCATCCAGGCTTTTTTGGTAGCAGCTGTACATCCGGGGGAAATTAACTTGAAAGACGTCTACAGGTGGTAAACGCCCTGCACCTTCGTGGCGGGGTGACGCACATACTTTTTGTATACCCTGCAATCCGCACGAAGCAGTCCTTCTTGAGGAGGTCTGCCAAGACTCCGGCGTTCTTGCCACCGCTGAGGTTGCCCGGGGCCTACGCGCAGGGGTTGGGGTGGCAGTTCTAGGGGAGCACAGTGGAGACTCACCGACGTACCGTTCCCGTGGTAGATGCCGAATGGTAGTGCCGGGAACACCCCACGGCGGTGGTGCTTCTGCTCGGGCGTAAAAACGCAGCTGGCTCGTGAATTTTCGATGGCCTCTGCAGCCTCCTTGGACACCTTCAACCACCCAGCGGCGTCCTGTGAATGGCCGGCAAGAAGACCGATGACGTGGCCTTTGGAGTCAACAATCGGGTGAGTAGTCCTGTGTGCGGTTAGTGGATAGGCTGTTGAAGCGGCAGCTAGGCTTACCTCCCATCCCACTCAACAAGCTGCATCCCATAAACCTCCTGAAGCTCGGTCAAGCTATAGACGTGCCAGTCCCCCTCCAGCTCGCGGACCCCGATCCACGCAGGTTTGGAGTGAGGTAAGTCGGTCACGGTGTTGGAGTCGACAAACAAGGGGTGCTGCTGGGCGGACTCCCAGTACTTCTGTGAGCATGCCTTGGGGCCGCTGCCATTGAGCTCCCTGCGATGCCTACGCAAAAGGCGGTCCTTGAGGTTCTTTTTCTGGTTCTTGGTTAGGCGTTCGGCGAGGGGCGGCATTTTTGGCGGGGCCTCTGATGGGCAGTGGCCAGAGGGGTTGACCTCCAGCTCTGCGTGTTCCAACTCATCAGCGAAAGCCTCCGCCCTTGCGATCACGTCCAGAGTGCTGAAGCCCTCGGGGCATTGGATGGGTTTTCCCCAGGCAGGGGGGAAGCCTTGGCCCGGCTGCATGCTGCACCCTACTTGAAAGAGATGTTAGCGCAGCGGGGGGTTTTTGCGCGGGCTACTCAGGTGGGCCTGGCTGGCAGGGCTCCCCCCGGGCCTTCGGTTCCAAGGTTGGATCCAAAGCACCGGGGAGAGCCATGTGCACCTGGCTGCGAGGAAACGCCCCCTCCGTCACCCTGTGCCAAGGTTGGACACAGAGTCACAGAGGTGGCACATCTAGGCTGAAGAAAGCCACCGCTGGGGGGGGGAGGGGCTTGCCTGGCATGTTTCTGGCAAGCGTCTCTTGAGGCCGGGGGGAGACAGGCGACGGCAAGTCAAACTAACTGGGTGACGCACAGCGTCTCTACCCTTGGGCGTGTATAGGTGTTGAGGTCGTGACAGTTGAAGAACTTTTTTCAAACTTTTGGTGACGGATGTGTTTGTCCTTATTTGGAGATGTTTTACAACTTCGTTGACTCAGAGTCCGAAAATGTTTGACTGGTGTGAAGGTAGGTGAGAATGAGGTAACGGTGAAATAATAAGGGCTTTTCTCAGATGCCATAGCTTCCAGGACTCACTTTTAATTGATGGGGTCGCATGGTCATGGTGGGGGTGGACAAAGTAGATCGAAGGTGGCGGACTGGGTGGTGGACTGGCTGAACCCCTAAACGGTGAGGCCACAGAGCTAGAAGCAGGCAAAGGCCACAGAAACACGAGAAAAGAGGGGGACGCCCAATTTACGCATGACAAGCTGGGATGGGGTTGCAAGTGCTTTTGGTAGCCCGAGGGGGTTAGGCTCCTAACTTAGATACCGCCAGGCCACAGACGGAGAATTACATCTGCTTGCTACGGTGGGGGCATTAGGATGTCTTGCTTCCACCACGAAGTTTTAACCATGTCAATCGTAGCGATGCCGCTTGTAATGACTGAGGGTGGCATATACCAACTAACAATGCACATAAATTCTACTGCCCACTGTGTATGGAATTCAAGGAAAAGAGGGCATATAGGGAGCTAGGAAGGTATGAAGTTCAGGCATATAAGTGAGGGGGCATGTTATTTGAGCAGGACGCTTTACCACACCGCATTCCTCACCACGCCATGGTGCGGGGGCGCTACCTCCCACCCCCCTCTTGACACTGATGTATCGTGCATGCAGCATGCAGGGCAACAGAAATGGGCGTGGCTGGGCAAGGTGGGAACCAGCTCTTCTGCCCTTTTCTCATTCCTCCTGCAGTTGAAACGGCGTGGCAGGTTGTGGGGAAGCAGCGGGTGTTGCATGTGAGTGATGAGGGTTGTAGAGGTCATGTAGTGAGCATACGGTGTCACAAAAGAATTATGCTTACCACAAGTGCCGACTATGGCATAAACCTCTCCAGAGTCTTCACACCATGGTACATGAGCCGGCAGTCGAGTTATAGCTCAGCAAGGGGGTAGTAGCCGGGGTATGGTGGGCTACACCCCCCACTACATCTGACCCGCTCATCGATTTGGCTGGGCTTACACCTTACGTCGCTCCTAGCGTTTCACAAGATGGATCCCTTGAGTCTGGTCATCCACAGCCTGAAATTGTCACATTTGCCTCGTCTGGTCCCATAGCAGTACACTGGCATGCAGTAGAGAGTACATCACTCGCCTGAGTTGATCAATGCTGGGAAAAGAAAGATCTTCATAACGAAACGGCTGTCCATAGGCGTCCTGGTTGCATTGAAGTAAGCCTCCTATTCTCCCAGCTCGGCACCTTCTTTGCTAACCGGGTCGTTCATCTTCTCGACGCGGTGGCGGACTCATACCCTGCTTCACCGAGCCGCTCCTGAGACGGAAGACACCCCTACTACTCCAGATAGCTACTGCCGCGTTACAATGAAAACGTGGAGGAATGTGTGCATTCGTTGGACCCCCTTGTCGATCAAGTCAACATCGACCAGCACCGGAAAGCTATGGTGATTGTCTGTGATGGTCGGGCTCGCAGACCTGGCATGGAGAAAACAACAGGAGGCTATCTCTTGGGTGGTATTCTTACGAATAAAAGTTCACGGGGATACCTGGGATCACAGCAGAATGGACGCCGTGGTTCAAAAAGGCACTTATGGTGGAATACCTCTGCATCGTCAAAGAATAAAACCAAGGCAAATGGGATGGATTGATCCTCGCCCGATCTTTTCTCTACAACTTCAACATCCGTTCAACCCATCCTGCCATGATTTTCTCTCCCTACCTCTTTGGTGTCACGTCTTTCCTTCTCCAACTCGACGCTGGCATGTCCAATGTCGACGTTTTGATTGGAATGGATGCCGACATGTTTCTCACACCCAACTGCATCTCCGAGCTCCTGAAACAACTGCACTACAAGAACACAGTCAGTGTCTGCGACTGTTTCACTGTTGCCAGTACTCGCACCTCGGGATGGCCCCCTGACTCTTATACCAGTCCACCGAATATACGATCTCGCAATGCCTTCGCTGTCTGCACCAATCCATCGCCGCACACAAGGTCTGCTATCTCTCCGGCTGTTGCCAACCCCTCAAGATATGCGAAGCCACATGCGGGGGTCATACTCAGCTCGATCTGTTTGGTTAGTACCCCAGCCCAACTGACAGCCTCCTCAAGCGGATCCTTGCCACAGTGAGGGCTGCAGCTTTGTGTGCTTGATGCTCTCGACGCACCCTAAATCCTGAATTCACCAGGCACTGAAAGCACGGGCTTACACTGATGTTCCCCACCCATGGTCTGTCTTTCTCTCTCAGCGGCAATGCTGGACACTGGGCGCGACGTCCAACGGTCTCTTCATTTGCGCCTGGGGTCAGTTGGTTTGAGCGGATTCTTGCCATATCGAACGTTATGACTTGGTTCCTCAACCCCTCAACCCTTTCGTCATGGCCAGCATCACGGCTAGTTTTGTCAAGGCTTGTACTGGTAGGTCGCTGGTTCTTCCATTGGGTTCCCATGGCCGTGCTGATGCTGAGGGTGGTGCAGTTGAGAAGGCGACTGGCCCAACGGTACCGGATCCGGTATGCCAAGTAATGAAGCATACATGGCAAGGCAGGTAGGGCAGTTGGGAAGCTCATCTGTATACTCGGACATAATAACCTTGTACTTAGTCACTGTCAGGCGAGCACCACATACTTAGTTTCCATTCTAGTTTACAAGTTTAAATCAAATCTTCTCTTATGAACCACGTAGTAAGTCCTGAAATTCTGGGAGCTCCGAATGGGACCACCTGCTGGACGAAATGCAGGCGCTGAGGTGGTGCATTAGGTTGAGATATAAGCGTCGAATTGATTTGGAGACGTTGCCTGAAGCACGTCAATTATATTGGTAACATGGGTCCACTCTGCAGCTGACAACCAGAATTTCTCAATGTCACTTGAGCTGCCAAGGCTCAGGAACTGGCCAAGGGGCTTGTCGATGGTCAACTAGGGATGAGTGCGAGAACAAGGGGGTGTATTTACCTGCTTAAACATTCGAAGTCTGACAAGCATTTGATACGTGGAATCCCACCTAGTCTTGACATCGTGAAGGAACCTCAATGGCTTGATCATCATTGGTGCATCATTTTCATCCTTCCACCAACCAGCATCATTTCCACTCGAGACAACCTGGTCGAACGAGGCTTGGCGCTGCCCAGATGCTCGAATCGCTTTGACCAGCGACCGAATTTTGCCAAGGAGATCAGCGGAGACACGACTATCATTCTGGGTGATGTCATCGTCTTCCTCTAAGTCTGGATCTGCCCCATCGCTTGACGCCTTTATTGTGTGTTGCACACAGATGTTGATGGCATGGGGGAAGCAGGCTACTCGGGAGTCTTGAGCATCAATGGCGACATCAGGCCGGCGATGTCGATAAACCGCCTGCAGGAAACTTAGGAATGCATCGTTGTTGGACACGTTGTCGAGTGTCCAGCGTCCGGCCTGATACAACTGTCAGTGAAGGTTTGAAGGGATGGTTATGGCAACTGACACCTGGGTCGGAGTCCACGATATCAATGCCGATGGTCTCCCTGTCGTTGGATGGTGGTGCAGTGGTGGCTGGAGGAGCTCGTCTGCGCGGAGGCATAATATGTATGGAGTGGGGGTTGGATCAACTGACTATTCTATACCTGTATCACACGCCTTTTAGCATGGACCGATTAACACTGAAAGGGTAGGTCGTGGGAGGGCCCATCCCCGCAATTTCAGCATAACTATAGCTTCGCGTCAAAAGAGTCGTCGGTCTCAATGCTTGAAAAGAATAATCTTATCAATATTGAATAATACTTATCAGGGACGAAGGTGGACATACATGGATGAAACAAGGATGTTGGACCCAACAATGAGCCAAACAACGGCCGTTAGGAGGAATTTATAGTGACTTTGAAAAGATCACAGCTGTAAAGATTGCAACAAGGCACAAATTACAATATCTGCACTGGCCTTGTGATATGCAGGCGCCGGGAGCTCGGAAGCTCTCAATGGTGTGATACAGGCAAACACGGGTGGTTTAAAACCTGTTACTGGCGAACAAGTGCGAGGAATCTCATGAGAATGGGTGGTATTTTATCACCGTGTACAGAATCTACCCCAGATGGGGCTCGGAGATGGAAAAACATTATGACCCCACTCTCAGATGAACCAGCCAATGCAAACGGAGCTCAGAAGGGCTGTGGTTATGGGGTATTCCTAGACGTGGTGCTGAGTGATGTTGAGATGGCTGCATAACGTACAGTAGGGGTGAGGGAGCAAGCAAATGGCAGGGAGGTTAGGGCGTAGGGCGGCCAGTGGTTTTAGGGTGCATTCACATTCCATGATAACGGTGGAAAGGCATCGGCCTTCAGTTAACCCCTACCCAATGGCAGAAGCACGCGACAGCCGCCGACAATCACAACGTTGTCATCTAACCGTTTGATGATCTGACCAGCCACCGGCGTTGTCTATTGATACCTTTCCCCGGAATCCCAGGCTTCCAACTGGATGACTAGTAATCATTAGGCTTCAATAACGGTTCGAAAAATCAGCCTATCTTTGATCGTCTGTATCCTCCTCTCTTAAGAGCCACAACGCATTGTGGGATTCACAATTTTTGGTGACGTTGGTGGGCTACAGGGAATGACGTCAGCCATCCACTTGGTGATAAGGCGCATATATTACTTGGTCCAAGACCTTCAATCTATCACATGAGAAGGATGCTTTAAAGCTGTTGTGAAGAAGAACCCTGAACTTACGAGCTTATGGGATCCCTGAGTAACACGCAGTGACAGTCTGACAGACGTACAGGTGGTGATGATCACCACATAAATGCTAAACCAGCGAACGATTTCGACAATGGTATAACGCGGTGACCGGAAAATCCAGACGTGATTTAATTGATTCCTGTGTTCACATAAGTTGGCATGCTACTCGTGACACAGATGAGAAAGTTACACACCAGGGCTCGGAGTGTATCAAGGTGACCCGTGGTTACAATATCAGAGAGAGTATGGATTCAAGAGGCATTATTAGCACACTGCGCTGATCTGATATGAGCAAGAAGAACGCACAGCTTGGAAAACCCCATGCTGTCAAGGTATACCACGATGCCATAGAAGTAGAGGCTGGCAGATTAGAGGTATTGCTACGTTTGGGTAGAGTCAGTACTAGGACCGAGTGGGGTATATCGTTAATGGTGATACATGCCCCTTTGCCTACATGGTCTTCGTCCAACTCTTGGTGAGGAGGTTTTCACACAGCCAGAGCCTTCGCTAGATCGCAGTGTCATAGTAATCATGGGACTGGGACTACCATGAACAGTGCCAGGTACCAACCAGAATTAACCTTGCTAAGACTATGCCGTGCAGTTATTGTGCTCAGTACTCATAATAACCCGGCCTATCGATAACCACACGACCAATAGTTTCTAATGTCAATCTAACTACAAAGATAGGGTTTAGGGTGACACAATTATGCAATTACGCTGGGCGACGTCAGTGGTAAACTTCAAGACAGTAGGTTGTTTAGGCGTATCTGGTATGAAACTTGGCTGACGGAAAAGTTGAGGGCAGGCACTGGTCAGTGCATTAACATCACGTGGCAACCTTTCCTTTTTTCTACAAGTTACTCATTTGTATACGCGGACATAATAACCTTGTAGTCGCTGTCGTGCGAGCACCATGTCATTAGCGCACACTTAGTTTCCATTCTAGTTTACAAGCTTAAGTCAAATTTTTGAATCACATAGTAAGTCTTGAAACTCTGGGAGTTCTGAGCGAGACCAGGGTCTTCTCTTGTTTGAATAAATTCTCATACACAATATGTTGATGTAGAAGCCAGCAGAATCTGCCATGAAAAATAGGAAAAAATGTCGAATCGAGAACCAGGTATGTAGTCATTTTGATCAGTCTGTTACTTCAGAAGTTCTGATAGCCCAGTGCTTTACCAAAGGAGTCTGATGTCAATCCATTTATGAGTTTGGAAGCTGAAGTAGGAGACGATAGCCAGGACGATGATAGTGACGATAGTGGGGGTTTAGGTAAGTTTCTCAATCTAAATTAGATTCAGCCTTTGGAGGTTCTGATTGACGGCTGGCTGTATGCTACATGTGTATTCAGATGACTTTCTTCAATATGAGCCATTGGCAGCTGACCGATTTACCTCCCATGCACTACTTCTTCACGAATATGAACAGGCTGACAACACTTGTGATGCCTGGCAATCGTTTCTATCACGAGCTCAAGAACGTGCTGCTGTTAACGAGACTTGAGAAAGCGAAGCCCAGGGCTCAAAACATGGGGTTCATGCTCAATACCCAACAGACCGTGATGCTGCTCTGTGGAGGGTGCCTGTCAAGGTTGTTTCATAGCTCGTTCCCAATAATCATGCTTATTGATCCTGTTTAGCCTGGATGGGAGGAAATAAGCATATTCCGCATCTTGCAACGGGTGTTGACAGCCTCTGCTGATACAACACCCTCAATATACTCTGCTTTTGGTCGCGTTTCGTGTCCTGGGTCAATCTTCATTGAAGCCCTTGACATCGAAGCCGCCCTCAGGGTTTGCAGGGGTGTATTGAATGTATATTTTAGCAGGAATGGTGTACAAGCTGTCCTTGTTGAGGACTATATTGTCTCTCTGCGAGAATTATCCTCATTCACACCACACAGTCCAGGTTGGGTTCATCTGAAGAAACACCCTTACAGAGGTGACACAGCATTTGTAGCAGATGTTAACCCTCAGACACTTCTCCTCTCGCTACATGTCATACCTCGTATTGATACTATTCACCGCTCACAGAAAACCAAGAGATCCCATCATAGTCGGCCCCAACAAGCATTATTCAACGTCGATGCTGTCAAGGAATGTTATGGTGCTGAGAGCGTGGAGCAGCGCAGCTATGCATATATTTTCCATGGAGATGGGTATCGCAATGGCTTTTTGAAGGTAGAAACAGAGGATTACGTGCCTGCTGATGCCATTCCAACCCGTGACGAGCTCACATTTTTCGAGAAAGATGAGGAAATACCGGTTTCAGTTTTGAAAAAGGCCTTCGACATGAACGATGCCCTTGTCCTCCAACAGGGTGATCGTGTCCTTATTGGAAGTGGCGAATTCCAACAATTATCGGGCATTGTTATTAGCTCTGACATGTACTCTGTAAATGTGGAGATTCCAGCATGCAACATGGCTGCGACGCTCAGCTACAATCAATTATGAAAGAATATCCAGATTGGGGACGACGTCAGAGTCGCCGCAGGTCCCAACACCAACATGTTAGGATGGGTAGTTGCTGTTGACGAGAATGACATTATACTTTATAAGCAAGATTATCGAGAAAATGCTCAGGTTGACAACCATGAAAACTCTACACATGTAAGTTGACCACTTGTTATGCCAACAGTCATTTGTACCATAGGTTAACACCTTATCAGATCAAGGTCCCACTCCAATATGTGGAGTTCTGGAGCCCAGCTATTGTTGCTGCCAGTCCCAAATCTGCAATGCCGCCGCTGTACCCACCCCTGTTAAGTGTGGATGGTGAGCGGGGGTTTGCGAATCCTAATCGGAATGTAATTGGTTGGCGTGTGGTGGTTACTGGGTATGGTGCTGGGTACAAGCATTACCGCGGTATCATTAGGGATGCATTGAATGATGGATTTGTGGTGGTTGAGTTGGAAGCTACGTTTCGTCCAGTACTTTACACTCCCCCCCCTCGTCCGAGCGGACTCCACTCGGACACTAGGACTCTGCTCGGACACTAGGACTGTCCTAGGACTGTCCTAGGACTCTG
>QMFE01010784.1:0-17271 GCA_003314665.1 Tricholoma sp. MG77 | reverse complement strand
GGATTGGGGGGGTAGCCAGAGGTTCCACAGGAGGGAGAGAAATGCAGAGTTGTTGGGAAGGGTGTGGAAGGCCAGGAGGAGAGATTGGAGAGGTGACAAGAGATGAGGGGAGAGGAGAGGGAAGGGGAGAGGAATTCAAGGGAGTAGGAGGTGGGGGACTACTCACTGGTGAAGGAGGGGTGGCTGGTGGAAGGTTATGAGAGGGAGAGGGGTCCATGCCATCAGTTGCTGTTATTACCTCTGCAGCCACAGCATTTGCGCATGTTCCTCTGCTAACCTTTCCTCTCACCTTTCCTGTCGCCTTTCCTCTTTCCTTATCTTGTACTTCTCCACTATTTCTGGACTCCATCTCTTCCTCAACACCTCCTCCAAATGTTCCAATGCCCTTTCCTCAGCTGGAAGAAGTGGTCGCAGCAACCTCGCCTCTTCAGCATCATCTGCTGCCCACTGTGCTTCCAAGAGCTCCTTTTGCTTCCTCTTATATTCCTTATGGGCCTCCTTCTTCTCTTCCTCACTCAACAAACCCTTTAGACAGTAGGATTCCAACCGCATGGTCAATGTGCTTTTCATGAGCTGGCAACGTTGGTGGGGATGTACGTTGGTGCTAGGCTTTCGGCTCGCTGCAGGGACCTTGGAGGAGTGTAGGGGAGTCGTTTGGAACCGTTCGCATCGATCCTTTCTCCACGGTTCGTGGTCAGGGGGTGAAAATGTCGAAAAATGCGTTTTTGCGCGTTTTTGTTTCGTTTTGGTGTTCCGTGGAGCGCTAGGCTGTCGTTTCGCTGGAGGAGTGATGAGGGAGGTAGGGGGAAGGTTTTGGGAGGGTTTGCGACCTCGGGTTCTCGGCGGTTCGCTCTGGGGGGCTGTATATGTCCAAAAACGCGTTTTTTCGCGATTCGTCGCTCTACGTCGGCTGGACCTGTCTGAGGGGTCTCGTTTCGCTTCAGGGACCTTCAGGGGGTGTAGGGGATCAGTTAGGTCACGTGCGCGTCGCTCCTTTCCAGGTGGTTGGTGCTCAGGAGGTGAAACAGTCAAAAAACGCGTTTTTTGACTTCTTGTTGTCCTGAGGAGTGGGGTATGGGTTGTTGCTGTGTAGTTTACACTCTCAAGGGTCCAGAGAGGGCAGGAGAAGTGTTTGTTCCTGGGAAGTGTCACCAGAGAAACAGGGGGGCCAGATATGGCAGCCAGAGTGTGCCAGCAAAGCAGACTAAGGGGTAAATTCAATTCCTGGGACGTTCAGGAAAGGCTGGGTGATGTGGTTTATTGCCAGTGAAGGGATAAGAGCCAGATGAGAGCCAGAAGAGTGTGGGGCAGAGCCAGACACTTATTGGGAATCCAACATACTGTAAGGGCAAGACCCAGAAGAAGAGGAGACACAGGGGGCACACAGGTACCAGGGGCCACAAGGGCACAGGGAGTCTATAAAGACTATGAAATGACAGACTGTCAATGCTATAAGCAAGTTATACTGGGGGGATTCTTAGATATTGATTCAGGTATCTCTACTACTACCAATTGCCCATAATAGGGCTGTAGGTAAACAATACCAAATAAGGGGAATAAGGTAGGATAGAAAGGAATGAAAAGGAAATATAAACAATGGGTAGGGAACTATATATACCTGGGGGTTGTCCCCTTACAGATGAGATGAGAGTGTTCTTAAGGCTGAGATTGTGGTTGTGAAGCACAGAGATCAGACATCTATCATTCTCCTATAGTACGGCCTACATATGTTACATACTATAAATAGGCCTTGGGATCTAATACTCAGATTGGGCTTGGGTTGGCCCAATCCCAACAAATGCCCTCAGACCTCTACAGTAACTCAGGAACTGGTGATTTCAGGGTAGACAGTATCAAGACCTTCCTCCATGACCATCGATGTGGCAACATCTGTCATTGTCCTGGGCTGGACAAGTCTATCACCCTTGATGATCAATGTAGCACCAGTGTCAGTACACCTGATAGCAACTTTTGGTGGTGGCAATGGTGACCATGACTTGGATGATGATTGATTCTCAAACTACATCAGGAAAATCCAAGTTTGGTTTAAACCTCCTTAAAGTTCCTTAAAGTCTCCTTATTATGCTTATTACCCATTAAGTAAAATAAGCATGAAATTAAGCAGAAGACCCTACTTATTTGCTGCTTATCCTCCTTATTTCTTGCTTAATTTACTTATTTCCTCCTGAAAATACCTGAATGAATAATTTCAAGGGGAGAATAAGGAGATTAAGCAAGAAATAAGGAGAATATGTAAGCAGCAAATAGGAAATGTTATAGAAGAACTTCTTATCGATTTCTGTCAACTTGAGGGTGAACATTCTGGGGCAAACATGGCTGAGGCAACCTGGGACACGCTGACATGCTTTGGAATAGAAAATTGGGTACGTCACAAAATGCCTAGACATCAAGCTGTGTTGAACATGTTTCTGCCGCAGATTATGGCATTTATGACAGACAATGCATCAAACAACGACATGCTCATCAATGGCATTGTAAAACTTGTGAAGCAGCAAGGTATCTCCTTGAATGGTGATTGGATTCGGCTTTGTTGCATGCTGCACACTGTTCACCTTGCAGCTCTCAAAGTAAATATCTAATACACCTCTTTGGTTTGTAATACAAATTTCTAATACTGGCCCAGCTCCTTGAAGGCATTGGTGCTATTTCTGGTGCTGAACATAAGAAGGCAATGTCTCGAAGTGGAAATTACCAGGACTCCATTACTGCTCCACTGAGTCGTGCATTTGATGATGAGGCTGTGGGGAAAGATGATGAAGATGAGCAGGACAAGGTTAGGCTTGAGCTTGACCTTTCAAGTACCATTCTTTCAGCTGTTGAGAAGGCATGTTCTTTCAATCCCAAACTGCATGATCTGCTAATGTTATTTCCCACAGCTTCGAAAAATTGTCCACGCAATATGAGCAAGCCCTCAACGCAAGCAGAGTTGGCTCACTCAGCTATCTACATCACAACATCGCAAACCCATTATCACAGGGAACAGCCCTCAACAACCTCTTGTGCTAATCCTTGATGTCAAGACACGATGGTCATCCACCCACCAAATGATGCGTGAGCATTTTAGCATAGTATTTCATTACAGCATTTCTAATACCCTGACATACAGGTCGAGCTCTTGACTATCAAAATGACATTGATGACTTCGTTGGGCGCAATAGAGATCTATGAGCCCTTGAATTGACCAAAGATGAATGGGCTGCGATAACTCAGGTTGCAGACTGGCTCAAGCAGTTTCATGCAGCCACAACCCAGGTGTCGACGTCTAAGCAGCCCATGCTGTCATCGACACATGCGATTTTCAGGGGCCTCCAGGAGCACATCCAACAGACCTACCATGATCTCCCACTTTCAACACCTCCAAGGATCAAGACTGGCCTTCTTGACACTCACCAAAAGCTTAGTGATTACTACTACAAGTATGACCAGTCACCATTCTATACATGGGCTGCCCATAAGTTCCTAGATTCTGATCTCCAAATCCTTCTCACAGTGATGATTCATTTTTCAGTCCTTGATCCCCACATATCTTATGAGGGGGCAAAGGGGGATTATGCTGACGATGCCAACCTCCTTGAGTATCTGGAATCTGCGAAAGAACCTCTCCACACCCACTACACCAAACACTATGCCAATCGAGCATGTTCTACTCAGGAAACTACTGATGCTCGTGTTTCAACTGTCACTGATGATTCTCTGTCCAAGGTCAACTTCACCTTAAGGTACTAGAAGAAGGAAAATCTTTTGCGCGACAAGCTTGAGGAGTATTTTAAGCTGCCATGTGAAGATTTCGATACCTGTCAACCTCTCCAGTGGTGGGTAGGCCGACAAAGCCAGTTCCCATCACTCTATTGTCTTGCGCATGACGTGTTTTCAATTCCTGGTACCTTTTCTAACTCCCTTGTCCATATTAAACACTGACATCACTTGCCACCAGGTTCTGCTGTCGACAGTGGAACATATCTTTTCTGGAGGTCATGATACAATCTCTCTGTGACGTGCAAGTCTCCAGCCAGAGACTATTCACACATTGATGTTAGTAAAGCAGCAGCTGAGGCTTTCTCATTTAGCCATTGACAAAGCCCTTTAAGTAATATCATTTAAAGTAGCACAGATCTGTACAAATCGATGTATAAGCGTACCATACAACTGTCTACAGCCATTTTCAACCATATGAACCCCTGTACTGTACCGTCGAAAGATTGCTGTTTGACTTTACAGTACGGGTGGCAGCCAATTTGATACCGTAAGCCAGCCATCAATATACAGCTGTAAGCCGATACAGTACGGTATGCAGCCCTACATGATACTTTACACCTCTCTCTATGTCACCATCTTCTTAATACCCCACTAACATCATCTGGCCCTCTTCTCTGTTCATTCTCTTGCTACATGCACACCCTTTCCACCATACACACTCTCTTGCATCGCATTTTTAGCCTTAATCATACTGTTCCTAAATTCTAACTTCCCAATAATTGGCATCTGATATGTCTAGTACTTAGAATATATCACACAGTTGGACATTCTTGGGCACCATTATGGTATTAGCATGTCATTGGATCAATGGATATGCAATTTGTCAAATGGGTCTGAGCAATACAAGCTGAATTGAAGTTGAACCACGGACAGTTGACCTTGTGACTGAAAATCGAACCACAGACAATCTACCTACCTTAGTGGAGGACAACCTCTACAGTGTTGAAGAGGACTGCTGAACAGTGGTTCAACCACTGAACCACTGTAGAATAGCTGAACCTAGCTAATTAGCTACACATCAGCCACCCTTAGCTAATTAGTAAGCTCGATGGTGACACACAGGTGCATATATGTGGCACAGCCTCAGACAAGGCCTAAACTGCACTAATGGACGACACCTGCAATAGGACCCCTTAGAAAACATATCACCTGACCATCCAAATCACATGTACGTTGGCTTAAGCGTATAGATTATCAGCGGCATCTTATCGTCGATACATTCGGAATCTAGTCAAGATACATTGTATTCGAGTTCGAGTCCTTCCAAGTACACTGACTCATTCTCCGCCTCTTGTGCTTTCCAATGTCCTGGCCAACTTGCCCAATCCGATTGAAGATTGGTTTCAAGACACCTGCCATTTTTGGATGAACGCCTCTGTCCCCCTCTATCACCCCCATTATGTCTGAGAAGCTTTGCTTTAGATGTTGTCATTCTGCTTCTGAAAAGAAAATCTGTCTACAATTCAGTACGTAATAAGAACAGGTGTCCAAATACACTCACACACTCCTCAGACTCATCCTCGACTTCCAAAGACTCTGAGCTGTCATCTTGAACACTCCCCTGAAGTGCTGGTCCTTGGGCCCCTTCTGTATTTTGCACCTCACGCTCTTCACCCGTGTCTACCTCAGCCGTTGTGCTGCCATTTTCCTCCTCAATCTCTGCATTCAAGTCTTCTGCATCAGGGCTTGAACTTGAATGTCTGTTGGATTTGCTCAATTCTGAACACATCAGATCATGTCCCAAGACACATATCGGTTCCTCTTCGTGTTCCTCCTCTGTAGCTTTGTCAAAATGGATGCCCTCGATCGAGTAATAGGGTGGGTAGCACTGTCGACGGAGATTTGCAAAGAAGGTCAGGCTTGTGATTGGCACGTTGTCCAGCACTTCATTCACTTTCCTGACAAGATGTTTGCACAGAAGGAACCGACTGATCAGATATGCGGGACAGCTGCATGTCCACCGATCAATTTCTGTGAGATATTCACCACGAGGTCAACTTTCTTCCTCAGCGATCTCCACCAGTCGTTCATTATGGCCCTTTGTTTTTTTAGGTGCCTTCAACCACTTAAGCTCCTTCTCAACTAGGCGATACTCATCTGAATGGCTCATATCCACCCAGTCCACACGAAAATCAGTTTGCCACCCAGCTAAAGCTTTCGGCCTCCCAATGCGCCTCAAGTTTTGAATGTAATCCAGCATCATACGAACACGAGGCAGTATGTCAGAAATGATGATATGCATCACAAGGTCAAGACAAGGTCGGTTAAATTCCTGCAAATCCCGATGTTTAAGGTTGCGCCATAGACTTTCAACAATCATTGTTGTTTTCAACTTTGAGATGGCCAGGTCAGTTGAACGAGCCCAAAGTTTCCATTGTTTCAGTGTATACCAGCGATTCCAGAGGTAGGCCCACACTTGTCCCAAGTCACGTTGAAAACAGAAGTCATACATGTCCTTGGCTGCTCCACGGTATATTTCTTGGCTTGTCAGGCATGTTTTATTCTCGTCATTGAATGGAATTTGTGGATGCTGATGTAAGTGAATCCGGAATTTTTCTACGATTGTTGCTTGGTGCTCCTTTGGGCAAAAAATAGGCAAGTCCCCTTTCGTGACCTTCGGAGGTGGCCAGACAGGGATGCGTTTACCATCCATGACGAGTATGCAAATGGGTGGACGACATGTTGCAGGTGGTTCCATTATCTGTAGTAACACATGTAAGTTTCTGTTCTGTTTTGCACCTGCGTTGGACTTACGGGCTCTTCATCCTCAGCATCCTCATCATTTGTAGGTTGTTCACACTCTGCGTCGTCTTTGTGAACTCCCTCTTCAAGCCAACCAGATGTTACACCTGGTGCCCATGTCGGATCGACGAACGCAAGCTGTTGGTGGGCTTTTTGGGGATCATATTTCGCAGGCAGCTTATCTTTGGCCAGGCGTTCCTCAAGATACCTAATGGTGTGCCAATAGCAGAGCTGACTTTTCGCATCAGGCCATACATCGTGGATCGCACTCAATTCAGTGGGATCTTTGTCGCTGTGTGCCACAGCAAGGTTAGGTGTGTACTTGTCAACGTGTCGGAGAACGTCTCGAAGCATTCGATCCTTTGTGCCTGGCACAGCTGTCCCATCTGTCGAACATGTGAAGGCAAATGCAAGTGGAAGCGCCTGTCCATTTGCTTCCCCAACAACCCCATATAACTCATATCCCATTGCATTTGTTTTCCCTTTAGGTAACATCAGTTTAGTATAACCCACATCAAATTACAAGGTACTGACAGGTTGAATCCATTGCAATTTCAGTAATTTCCTCCCCGTAGTCACCCAGTATATCCTTGAATGAAAAGGCAAGTGATGAGATCCCATCTTCTCATGGAATGGCAATTGTCTCGATGTTGATATCATCCACCTGTTCCAGGACCTTCAGTGCAGACTTGACTTGATCATTATCCAGTCGCCAAGATGCCTCGTGTAGATGAGCCCAGTGTGCATATACTTGTTTTTGTGTTATCTCTGTTTTTGGATTGTTTTTCACAATTGCCTGCCATATCTTGAGCAACCATGAGATCATTGCCTTCAAGGGTAGAATTTCACTGACCTTTGCAGCAGGTAAGTCCTTTAACTTCTCAATCTCTTTTTCAATGTTATCCGAAATTGATATGTCCGTGTAGGGATGGTGCCAGCAGTAGTGTGTGATACGTACGCAAACCATGCTCAAGTCACTCTCATCGACTGTTACATGCAACCAATCATCACATTGGTACCGATCCATTGTTAGTGCTCGTCACAGGTTTGCAAACCCGCACGGGTACATGGGTGTGGGTCAGGTGGGTATGGGTACAGGTCTGCTGCAAGGTACCTGTTCAAAACCTGTACCTGTGCAGCGGGTACAGCAGGTTTTTTTCTTTACATCACCAGTATCATATTTACCGGTTTCGGCACTCAGATGAGTGCCGCAAACCTTTTATTTACTTATCTATGTTTGTAGGTACTAATATACTTATTTTACTTAGGGGGAAGCAACACCCCAAAGAAAGGGCAGCTTGTGGAAGCAGCATATTATATACTGGTTGATATTTATTACTGTTTGGTTCCAGTAAACAAACATGAGTGCAACGTGTTCATGTTCGTTTACTGGAACCAAACAGTAATAAATATCAACCAGCATATAATATACTATGCTTCCACAAGCTCCCCTTTCTTCGGGGCATTGCTTCCTCCTAAGTAAAATAAGTATATTAGTACCTACAAATGTAGATAAGTAAATAAAAGGTTTGCGGCACTCATCTGAGTGCTGAAACCAGTAAATATAACACTGGCGATGTGTAAGTAGAAAAATAAAAAAACCTGCCATACCCGCTACCTGCAAGTAGCCGTACCCATACCTGTGAGCGCGGGTATGGGTTTCACGTGGGTATGGGTGCAGGTAGAGGTCAAGTCACCTGCGGGTTACCTGTGACGAGCACTATCCATTGTCATACATGCACGCCGCTTGCTTGTGTCGTCGGTCAGTTTATGCTTTGTTTGTTTGCCCTTGAGCTGTGCACAGTAGAAAGTGTACATCGTGATTCCGTCGCATGTCTTGCTTACTTGTTTTTTCTTATAGCTGTTTCATTTCAGGTAAGTTTGATTGGCAAGAATTTATTCAATTGAATGCGACAAACTTGAATCTGAACCCTGTCAAATCCCAGGCTGTCTTTGCAATATGTGTGGCAATGCCATGGCCAGGTTGCTCAGACTGCTCGGGCGCTGTGGTGGCATCATCCTCAAGCATAATGAACACGTGAAACTCAAACGTGCTGTCTTTGTTTTCTGTAAGAAGTTGATTGAAGATGCTCCACGCAAATGTTGGTGGGCCGCCGGGTGTCTTATCCTTTCCTAATCCCCGTCGCTTCTTCTTTGAAGGATTTTTGTTTTCCTTAGTGGCTCGCTTCTTCCCAGCTGATTCATTTTCCTTTTTTTTTTTTTTTTTTTTTTTTTTTTTTTTTTTTTTTTTTTTTTTTTTTTTTTTTTTTGAATCCAATTTATTCTCTTTTGTGGCGTACCATATGTAAGAGATTAAATATACATGATTTGTGCATTGCGGGTCAGCTCTCCTATCTGAGTTTTCTTTGTCATCTGCTTTGAGAGACCACAGAGTGGTTCTCGAAGCACCGGTGGCGCTGTAATGAGTGGTGCTGAGACCTGGTGTAAGCCGTCTCTGGTTTCTCTCCTCTATCTTCTTTTCCTGCCCCTTTGTTGTTCCTCGCTCAGTGTTGGTACATCTCCGAAAGTGTTGCGGAATTGTCCTGTCGTGGCGATATAACGAAATAGTGCCGGTAGCATCTTGGGCATGGTGAGGAGCTTCGTGATGTTTATGTCTCTGCCTCCTGTGCTGTTGCGCAGAGTCTGTCTGGCTGCTTGATGTGCCGTGCAGTGTAGCATGAAATGCTGTACAGTTTCTTCGCTTCGTTGGCAATCTGAACAAATCGGTGAGTCACTTTTCCCTATACGATTTAGGTGCTTAGCTAGTGGCGCGTGTCCCGTCCTCAGCTGCGAAAGTATGCTGGCTATCTTCCGTGGTAGGTCCGTAATCAGGTCAACATATTTGTGTGATGGGGTATTGGGGTCGGTTTTCTTCATCCGTTCATACCGTGGCGATTTCTGCCATGCCTTCTGTGCGTTACGTTTTAGTTTCTCGCCATATGCGCATTTCACCGCAGATTTGCTGTGCGGTAGGGCCTTCTTAAGTACTTTCGGTAGCTCCGACATGTCACTACTCCCCTCCATAATCGCCTTCTTCGCGTGCTCATCTGCTAGCTCATTGCCCTCGACTCCTTTGTGTCCTGGTATCCATTGGATAGTGATGTGTATGCCGCTGTGTTTCTTTCGTAGTGCCTCAATGTTACTGTGGAGGGCATCAAAAATATAATGACCTGGATTGGGTTTCGTCAGTTGTGTAGCCGTGATAGCAGCTTAATTGTCAGTGTATATAATAGCCGACCGTATTCCCCACTCCTTGGAGATCAGTTTTGTTCCCAGTATCACTCCGACTCCTTCTCCTTCGTAGACCGTGTGGTGTCTTTGCGAGCCCAGTTGGTAGCGTAGCATGGTCTTTGCTCTTCCGTTTCTGTATAGAACTGCAGCTGCACCTATCTTCTCCTCCATTCCTGAGCCATCAGTGAACACCTTCACATCTGGGTTGTCATTGTTCGCATCTTCTATCGCTTTGTCGGCGTTGCTCGCGGTCTTGGTTTTAATTTTTGGTTTGCACTCTGTGTCGAAACGTACTGCCTTAATGGTTTCGACAGATTGCGAACGTATGTTGAATCTGTGCATGAGGTCATGTAGCGGGGTTGCGTGACATTTTACCAGTTTGTTTGCTGCATCTTTGACAGGCTTGTGGAGGGGGTGCATTGGTGGTAGTGTTGCAAGTCGGATGGCTGCACATTGGCGGTACTTGTCGACGAGTAGGTTGAATGGGATTAAGTTTGCCATGACCTCCACTACATTGGTCGCTGTAGTTTTCATCGCGCCTGTGATCATGAGAGCCGCCCTCCTCTGGATCGATTCTAGCTTGTTCATGATGGCTTGCTTTGATCGCCCATCCTTTGTTCTCTTGCCAGTGTTCTGCTGTGGGGTTAGAAATACGTCAGCGGCATATAACATGCGGGGGACTGCGATAGATAGATATAGTTGCCATATGTAGCTTGCATGTATTCCTCGGGATGTCCGCATTAGTCTGCCAAATTGGATTAGCCAGTCCTGTCCCTTCGCCAGGGCCGCAGCACATTGTCCTTTCCAATTCATCTTGTTGTCGACTATTACTCCCAGGAATCTTGCTGTGTCCTTAGATGGTATGCATTTGTCCCTGAGTACTAGGGTCCGTCTTGGCATTGGTATCCTTTTTCTGGGGTTTATAGGGTTCGGGGCGAGTCTCCTTGTGATGTCAAGTAGCTGAAATTTTTCAATGCCAAATTCGCAGTTATGGTCTCTGGCCCATTCGAAGATGCCTCCCGCACGGTTCATAATGTCACGTAACTTTGCGTGAGTCTCGAAGAAGTCTTTTCTGATGACAATTATCACTGCATCATCTATGAATAGCAGTATCCATTCACCTAATCTGAGGATTGGTATTTTCGTCAGGTCAGCATTATAAATCAGATAGCAAATTCCTGAGAAAGGGTCTCCCTGATCTAGACCGTTCGCTACGATAAACGTATCTGTTTGGTAGTCGTCGAAGGATAAGGTCGTTCGTCGATTCCCGAGTCTTCTCTCCATCCATTCCATGTATTCTCGTGGTATTCCTCTTTTTCTCATGTTGTGTATGAGTCTGTTGACATCTACGCTGGGGAAGGCACCTTTAATGTCTAGGAATAGAGTTGATGCGACTTGCCCTTTACGCCATGCATCTTTCACGGTCTTTGTTAGCATATGTATCAAGTCAGTGGTGGTACGTCCTGGTCTTGCTCCGAAATGGTTGGCTGGGAGGATATTATGTTTCTCGCACATGGTAACAATATCATCTGTCTGGCAACTGTTGAGTAGCCGTGCCATTCCGTCCGATAGTACGGTCGGGCGCCATGCTGTTGGGGAGGAGTAATCCGGTTTCCCTGTTTTTTTTAGGACTAATGTTTCCGTAGTTGCCCATTCCTGTGGATAGTATTGCAGTGTGTTAGTAGCTCGAAATAAAGGACCTAAATGTGGAACAAGTTCTTCTCTGGCATGTATAAGTACCGAGTTTGGTACAGTTCCACTTCTGGTGGCTTTGTACGGCTTCATTTTCTTGATCGCCCAGTGAATCTGCTCGTCGGTGGTGTTCGTGAAAGTCCATCGTGGTGCCGGGTATTGAAAATCCTGTGGTACCGCTGTCGTATCCGGGTTCAGCGGTGGGAAGAATGTGTCGTAGAAAAGTTGGCCCTTGTTTTTATTGTCAGTCGCTTCCCTTGTCACCTGCTTCGTTACTGGGTCCTTGACTTGTAGCGTTGGGATTCTAGCTCTGCCTGCATCAGTTGCTGTTGACATTACTAGTTTACTTGCCTGCCAAATGCTCAATTCATCGAGCCCCTCTAGCCATCCCACCCAGTGTTCCGCTTTTGCTGTTCGTATCATCTCTGAGTACCGGTTGCGTTGTCGCCGATATTCCGCATGTACTGGGTGTTGGGCATTTTGGCGATGGTATTTCGATCTTCCTCCAAGTTGTTGCATTTTCTTCTTCTCATCCGCAAGCTCCTTCGTCCACCACCTCTTCGAGTATGGGCTTGGTGTCATTAACTTGATGTGTTTCTCGATGGCGTTTTGTATCTTTTTGTTCAGGGTCTTGAGTTTGTCGTTAAATTCTTGTATACTGGCTATTTCTGTGGGTGGTGGAATGTTAGCGAGGTCGTCTTTTAGGGTCTTTACCAGTTCTGTCCAGTCCGTTAATCTGAAGTTCCGTCTCGGTTTCCACACCGTTCTTGGTGCGTGAATGTCAATTTGTGTTACTATTGGGTAGTGGTCTGTCTTTATTGGTCGTGTCGAGTCTTCTGTGTCGCACTTTATGATGGCATCCATGAGCCCTTCTGTACAAAAAATGTTGTCAATTCTTGTGTGGTTACCAGTGCTATGTGATCATAGCGTTGGTATGAACAGGGGCAGGGCCATCTTCATGTTGTGTTGTCCTAGCATGTTCAGTAAAGGTTGGGCTAGTTCGAGGTTTTCTGTTGTGAAGAGGTGTGCGTTTCGGGGTTCATCCCATAGAGGGTGGTGGCGGTTGAAGTCTCCCATCCATATGGTGTGTAATGGTCCCGTTACGTGCCGCTGTCTTTCTCGATCTCGCATGAATGCGGATATGTGTGTCAGTGCGTTGTTATTGTTTCCATCATTGTATACATTAATAACTCGTAACGTACCAAATTGGCCTGTTATCTCTACTGCTGTTATGTCTGGATGATCGAAGTCGATTTGTTTCCATGCGTCTGTTAAAAGGTTAGTGTTAATGAGGATGATGGCCCTTGTGCTGTCAGGGTGTGTTTTATGCGTGTTGGGGTATATTGTAGTCCAGTTGCGGTTCGCCCGTGTATTGCCTTGGAAGTCGACGTACGGTTCTTGTATCGCGCATACGTCATACATGTTTCGTTTTAGGCTTTGTAGTAAGTCAAGTTGGCTTAGCAGGGATTTGTTGACATTTTGCTGCCGTATTTGTAGCGGTCACTGGGTTTGTTGTTGTTCTTGGTCCTCAGACATAATCAAGAGGCGTGGGTTCCCTGTTCGTTGGCGGTCCTGTTGCATTCGTCGGCGTCGCCGTGTTCTGACCATTCATGACTTGGTCTCCCCACGAAACATTCCGTTGTGGCGGGTTTTGTCATTCAGTCCTGTTTGATTGGCCGGTCGGACGGGCGCCGTCGACGTAGTTGTCCAGTGTCGTTTGTGTCGGTCTTACCGGCCATCCATTATCCGTCTGTCGGTTCTGCATGGGGGGGGGGGGTCTACCGTGTTGACGTCGGACATCGTGCCAGTCATCCATGAAGCCGTATTGGCTTCTCGGATCTCCAGTGGGTGCATACCAGTTCGTGTTTGAGTTGTGTTGGTGCTGTTGGGAGTCTGTGTGCGTGTCTGTCTCATTCAGTAATTGCCATGTGCGTGGAATTTCGGTTGGGAAATACTTGTACTTATTTTCTGGGATTCGCTTTTGAATCTTTTCCTTTTCTGCCTTGAATGCTGAGCAGTTCCTGTCCGCTGCTCCGTGTCCTTTGGCTCCCGTACCTGTACAGTTAGTACAACAAAAGTTTGATGTGTCCGTGATGGTGCACTGTGAAGTTCGGTGCTGCTCGCCGCAGCGTGCACAAGTGTCATGCGTTGCTTTGCAATCCGGTACATAGTGACCGAACCTCTGGCACTTTAAGCATCTTCGCGGTTCAGTCAACATTTTACGTACGTTTACGTGTTTCCCTTCGACGAACATGCCCCCTTCGATCGCTGAGTTGGCTCCGTGTCGACTGTTGAAGCCGAAAACTACGTGGGCCACCTTTTGATTGCTGGTGTGGAGGTGTGCTGGTTTGATGTATTTTGAGTACGCTATGGCGTCGGTGCATAGCCCGCTGTCCTCCTCCACTTTCGCGTGTACATAGCTGGACCCTGCTTCAAAGGTGGTGGGGACGAACTCTGCGATAACATAGTATAACTTGTTGCGCATGTTGGACGTGCCGCCGTAGTTTGCCATAAAAGATTTTCGTACTTCGTTCTGTTTCAGCCAGCTCGCAGCCTCTCTGGTGCTTAGTTGGTAGAGTACGCTCCCATTTCGTAGTTTCTTCGCTCCTACGAAGGCCGTTCCCGGAGGTTTGTCATCTGCTTCGATTCCCATAAGATCTAAAGTGGTGTTAGCTTTCACTACCAAATCTTTCTCTGAAAGAGGTTCGAGTGTGTTATCAGTGGCATCTTTATCTTTTTGTATTAAAATTTGCTTATCGGTGATATCTCCCCTTGTTATTGCAGATACGTGTGCCGTGGGGATCTGTTGTTGCGCGACGGACGCATATGTTGTGACTTGATGAGTGTGGTGGGGTGTTGCCGTTGCCATTGCTAAGTTTTCTGTGGTCTTCTCAGTGAAATCTTGCGTTGCTTGCGTTAGTTGTTCCGCTGTTTCCTGGAAGCCGTCCTTGAAGTCATCCATTTTGCCGGTTATTTCTTTTGCAGCTGCCGTTATGTGTTCCACCGCGTCGCGCATCGTTTCAACATTGGCAGCAAATGTTTCCATGTATTCGTCCAGTTGAGTCTTGACTGACGCCATGATCGCATCTGCCGTTTGTTGTCTGTTCGCATCGGTCAGAAGGAAAGCGACCGCCCTAATACCGTCGGTTAGAGCTTTCGGCCCTCTAGACGCCACACTCGCGAGCTGTAGAAGTACGTAAGATAAGGTTGGTAGATCAACAGGATTACCGTGTATTAAATATTCTTTCGACATCAGGAAATTGACAGCCTGTTCCCCCGTTCGTACATCGGTGGCCACGCCCTCCGCGTTCTCGAGCTCTTTTTGTGTTTTTTTCGTTGTTGTTGCGCTTGTTTTCAGTCTCGTTTGTGGAGGTGTGGATGCAGGTTGAGACATGATAGTATGTACAGTCAGTGGGTTCTGTAGGATGTGTATTGACGCTATTCTATTCCTTCGTTCTGCCTCCTTCTCTTCTCCTTCAGTTTTATGAACCGTGGGAAATGTTGAGATGGTGGCGGTACGAGATCAAGGAACGTCGTCCTCATTTTGCTTTGTATTGCAGGTGGTGCATGTTTTCAAATATTGAAGGTTGGGTTTACGGGGAAAATCAGTTTGTGCGCCACGAAACGAGCACCGCAAGCACTTAATGAGGTCTGCCATGAGTGGAGGGGGTTATGGAGCTAGTAGTTTACAATATCTATCTACGTGTTTCTACTGGAGTCCACCAGACGAACAATGGGTCTCTCGACGCGCTGGGCCATCGTCACGACGTCGACAGAGATAAGATTAGCGTCCATGCACGTGATATAATATTTCATGTGATCTGTTTTCTAAGGGATCCTATCGCCCGAAACCTAATGGACCCACTGGCAAAGGTGATTACCCCCCAGGCTACTGCTACTGAAGCAGACTTGAAACTTCAAGCCCCCACTGGCACTCCGTATTACCCTCAGTTGAGTAACTTCAAGGGTTCCGCTACCAACCTCCGCCTTTCAGTCACCAGAACATGGGGTAATCGTACTATCTCAGTCGGTTCTTCGGAATGGCGCACGCTACGTGCCGAAATTCTCATTCGTGACAATCGCACTTGCGCATCTTGCGGCTACACTTCCCCCCATCCAAAGGGGAGAGGCCTTCAGATTGACCATCGAAACGGTGATGCATCGAACAACGACCCCTCAAACTTGAGGATACACTGCCCGCCCTGCGAGGCGATAAGGCACTGTGGATTAGCTGGGGTGAAAGGGTGGGTGAAGTTGGCAAAGTCAGCTATGGATCAGGTCGAGATCGTTCGTAGGACACGCGAGCTGTTTGAAGAGAATGGAACGATGCCACATATACGAGAAGTAGATCCACTCGCAACTCGCTCACCCATTGACACCGTTGCTCTGGCGAACAGGCTGATGGAAACGGATGGGGAAGACTTAACCGACGAAGAGAAAGGCCCGAGAGGTTTTTTCACAATTCGTGCATGGGATAAATTTGCAGTTACTATGGCCGTCGAGTACGTGTCCGAAGCACAACTCTTGGATGATCTCAGCTGAATCTCGTTTTATCAGGTCGCAGTCTGCCCCGCTGCCGGTGGCTCATGCCCAGCCCAATTCATCAGATGCCCACGCTTTCGAAATCCTTGCCATAGAACAAACTCTTCCCTGGATACGTTTCTCTCCCCAATCACACCAAACCCTCAAAGATTTCCTTAAAACCTGGTCTCCATCCCATACATCGCAGTCTGAAGCTGCATGGATTTGTGTTCGTAATGGCCGTCTGCAACCTGGAGACTCTGGCAAGGACTCAACTGATACGGCTGGTCTTCAAAAGGCCTGGGACGATATATACACTGACCGCCAACCTACCATCGCTGATCTAGACGAGTTAGCTCGGAGGTTTGACCTCCTAGTAGGGAAATGGTTGGTGTTTGCGCGATTGGCTAAAGTGGATTCCTTATGGTCCCGTATCGCAACTGCCACGCACGCGGGGAAGCTGGGGATATCTGCGAAGGTGTCCCCACGATCCAATGCCGACTCTCACGTCATTTGCGTTTTCACTCGTGATTATACGGATGCGAGTAGCGTGAATAAAGTGCGCGATGGGCTTCGACGACTCGGAATAAAGGGAGTTATTGGATATAAGCCTAACATTTACACGTATTGTCGGGTGTACCGGGATAACCCCTGGGGCATCTCCCCAACTCGATATCGCCAGTGAGCTTGCTCACGTCGGGAAATGACGTGGTCTTGACTCTTCAATTTGTAATGTAATTTAAAATCCTGTAGTTCTAGTCTTGATTTTGAGTCATGAGCGCATTAGCCAATGGTTGTTCAGAATTTATTCCTGAAAGAAAATTGTGTGCAGCCTTAGTGGTGCCATTCGGTGACATGACTTATGTAGTAAAAGGTAAGGGATGAGGAAAGTTAAACAAACGCCCTTCACTGATGCAATATGTCGAGATTCAGGAGACCCATATAATCTTGCCCAAGTTTTTCAAGTTGATATCACCTGGGGATTTCAAATACCCGTCCTTGCGCCGCCGACACGTTGGGACAGATTCGGAACACAGGCGGGGGACAGATCCTTCCGAACCACTGGCAAGAACTGGGGCCCGGATGGTGTGATTCAGGTGTGATTTTAATTGGATTTTGCACTGGTACTTACGAAAAGGAATCCAACTCCCTGCCAAAATCAATAATCTTTTCAGGTACGCGATCTGCTCTGCATACGGCGCTTTTCTGCAGCACAAGCCTCATTTATTTCTGAAGTCTGGATGGTATACAACAACATCTGGAAATCGGCAGGGGTCCGGTATGACTAGACAGATTTGATCAACAATT
>QMFE01010760.1:0-20013 GCA_003314665.1 Tricholoma sp. MG77 | reverse complement strand
GCGCCTGATTACGATCAACATCTGTCTCAAAGAGCAGAAGACTATGGAGGCACATGAACGCGAATCGTTAATCAAGAGGGTTCTTGAAGGCCATGTCCCCACTAAGGATCGTCCAGCAAAGAAGTCGTTTATTGCCTATGTGGTGGATTTATTTATCTCGAAGCCAGATGCAGAAGCAGACGATCAACTCTCAGACCATGTCCGCCAAGTCATCTCTTCAACTACTGATGCACAGTTCCTCTCCGAGCTTCAGGAAATACGCTCATGCGAGCCACTACTTGAAACTGAAGTAATTGCGGTGGTTGAGAATGCTCATCAGCACTTTCATGCGTTAATCAAGAAACGATTGAAGGTCATCCTCGCTAAGTTTCATCAGATACAGGAACAAGATTGTACGATGCAAATCCATAATCTAGCAACCAGCCAAAGGGAAACGGCCCTAAGGACTTCACGTCGTCTTCTTGTGGAAGAGATCCAGGAGGCCACTCCAGACGACTCGTAAGCAATTCGCCTTTCTTCACATGATGGATGCACTTAAAGCTTTGTGAAGACGGGTTCTCGAAGTGGATAGTGTTGATATCGAGAAGGGTTCATATTACTCAGCAAGAGGTAGACCACTTCAGTCACAACCGACCGTTTTGGTGACAAGTTCCTTTTCTGCAGCCAAGATATCTGGTCGTATGATTACCCGTGTTGAATCGGCACTGATATATAAGATCCATATCTTGGGTCTATCTGCTGATCATCGTCATAACGCGCAACTTGATCATTCTTTCGTCCTTACTCCCGATGTAAATGAGAGGTTTTCGTCCTCTTTTCGTCTACCTTCAGAACATCAAGTCTTGTAAGATTGGCGCCGTTTCGGAGATTTCTACAGTTTCGATTGCTTACATACAACATCTGAACAGGCATGCACAAGTCCTCGAGAACGAGAGAATTCTTCTTATTGTTGACGATCGTCGAAATAATTTGTCTATATACTTGGAACTTTTAACAGCAGTTGGCAATGCAATGGATCGACGTCGTGTCCGGCGAACCATTCATCAAGACAAGATAGGCAGAGACATCCTCGTAGCATACGATGAATCGAAGCGTATGCTCGCCCTCTGCGCCTCAACAAAGGTCTGGGGCACTTGTCTATTCACTGTGGAATCGTATTGACATTTGAAGAAAGCTCCAGCTTCATATCTTTGTCTTCGACGAAAGCTTTGGCTCCCTGCAAGCTTGGGGAAATCCTGTTAACCTGACATCATGGTACAACGTCGGCGTGCATATTTGCCAGTCGTGTTTCGTGTCGGGCAGCGAGGAGATATTGTTGATTGACACCAGTGGTCAGGCAAGAGTATTTTCGCTGGTCACTCAACAGTTCAGGTAAGTTGAGTTAATTTTTTTTGCCGACATACAACATTTAATACTGGAAAGACCGGCTTCCTTGTCCCTGCCCGAACTTCCAACGGCGGCCTTTTCTTCCCCAGATGGCGCTTGTGTAATATTGTCATTCCCAAGAATTGCTCAGGCATTCGTCGTGAAAGCCTATCATTGGAGCACGTTTGGGTCGACCGAGGGGATAACCCTGAACATATCTCCAATGCAAGGCCAGGATTTCATAATAACATCTATGGTTCATAGGAGCTGTGTGCATATGTTGGAGCTCAACCTTGACTCGAAGAAATGCAGTTCTATCGTTTTAGACATCACGAAGAAAGTCACGGAATTCATGTTCAAAGAAAAGGGCGCAAGAAACTCTCCAAACAATAGGACTACACCTGGGACACTGCATAACTGCTTTATCGACTGCTATGCTGACGTCTGGACGCGCTTTCCAGTCGTCCCGGCTGTTCAGCGTAATACTATTGTTTCATCGGCTGGTCGTCAGCAGAAGAGAATAATTTTTGTCACCGAAGGGTACCGTTTCAACTTTGCACGGTACTTCACAGAGCTTATCAAATCGTTCGAGCAAACTACTAGGAAACCGACGGGCGATGAACTCAGAAACACAAGGGTGGAGTCACTCACCCCCAAAGACATTCAAATGTTCTTTAGCTCGGGCACTGGAGTTTCTCTGTTCCGTGCCGGGGAGTGGCTCGTCGATCTTTTGTGCTTGATACCTATCCATATTGCGATCACTCGTGAAAACAGGTTTATACCTTTGAAAGATGGTGTGTCATCGCCAGAGTTGGAAAGATCCCTTCTGGGCGCCGAAGTGGGTCGCATAGTGGATAGCCTCTCTCTGGGGTGGTATGAGTCTATTTTCCAATCATATATGGCAGCAAAGGTAAGTCGCAAGCAGTGACCAGAAATGTCTGAGTTGTATTCTCACTACCACTAACCAGCCTGTGAAAGTGGTTTCGTCTATGGGTCTGTTTCTTACCCTTAAATAGGATGCTCAGCATTAATAAACCAGCTGTTTAGGTGAACAATCAGTCGGGAAAAGCTTTGCCCTTAACCACCTTGTTGATACCTCGTTTGCCGGTAGCGCTATGAGAACAACAGGTATGTATACGTCATCATATTTAGTTCCTGTTGCTTTACCTTTCCACAGAGGGCGTTTGGATGTCCGTGACGCCGACAAATGACGCTCTTATTGTGGCGCTAGACTTCGAAGGTGCTTACAATATCAAATGATCGTTCCAATAACCCGATGACGTTTCCAATCAGGGGTGCATAGCATTGAACGGTCTGCTCAGGAGGATACACTCCTGGTGTTGTTCAACACTGCTATCTCTAATTTGGTATGGCCATTTATGCTTCACTTTTTTTACGTTTCGGGCTTAAGAATGTACACATGGAAGGTATTATTCCGAAACAATTTCGCACTGTCCCGTGACATCACTGGCCTCTTCCAATCCTTCCAATCTTCTTCGACGGTCTTGGACCCTGCTGCAAACCCGTCGCTGTTCCGGTCCACGTTAGTTATTATCATCAAGGTGTGTATATCAAATAGATTTGTATACCCGGATTTAATGAGGTAAATACACAGGATGTTGTAGAATCTGATAAGTCAGAAATAGTTAGAGAGTAAGCATAAGCATTGTTACCTGCGAACACGAAGGTTTCGCTCACTCAACTTTCTCATCCAGGTTTTCACTAAAGTTCCAAGTTGAGCTTCGATGATTATATCCTTCCGGACTGTTGGTAAAGTTTCAGATATCTAACTGTGTTTTTACAGAGAATTGTGCAGGAAGAACAAGACGCAAATTTCATCTCTCGCCTGCATGCTGGAAAGCTGAGCATCATTCCATGGCCAGTGATCGAATCAAGGCAATTTTATGCCCTCTTCCCCACGTTAAAGAAGCAGTTGGATAGACAAGAAGTTACGCACCAGACCGCAGGCGAATTCCTTCATACATTGAAAACATTAATGGCAAAGCTTAAGGTCGGCATACCCTTCACGCAATTCTTTGATTACTCACTTCTGCAAGTCAGGCAAATGACTGGGGGGCACTATCTCGTAAGTCATATAGAGTGTGTTCTTTATGTTGCTGACATTCGATCTCAGAAACGCTGGCTGCTCACCGTGCATATCGGCTGCTCAGTATGCTTCCCAATGCACTTGCCTTTGGTTTTTCTGAAGTTCATCCTGATATTGAACCTCTGAAGGTATCCTCCATAACACCCTTTACTGATGCAATGCTAATACTGTTGAAGAATCTCGACACTGATGCAGTAATAGACGCACTGGACACTCGCTCTCAGTTCTTATTGGGTACCTCTGCAAGAGAGGCTGAGCGGGAATCAGCACTGGCTGTGTTGTGCAAGGCATGGGACTTATATGATTCTCGTCAAGGCCAGCTGGACAGTGAGTGGATCAGCGATCTCTCTTCTTATCTCTCCCTGCTGGTCGATATGAGGGTCAAGCTCGTGCACGAGTGGATTTCCTCAAATCTGTCACGCTTCAAGACTGGACATGATAATATAGAGGAGTTGCGCAGGGCGTTTGAAAGTGCGATCGTGGATATCAAGGCGAGCGTAGAGCTTTGCAAATTGACGTGCTCTTCTTGCCATTTGTCGTGTCTTCTAAGTCGTCGTCATGATCCATTGGAACATGACTGCCAAACACCTCATAAATGCATTCACCACTGTGATTTTAATGAAGAACACACTGAGGGGCCGGAGTTATGTGGTTACAGGTACAGCATTCACTTGTACAGGATGATAAATCATGGTGCTGACATCAATTACAGTGCAGGTCACCCCGGGAAGCATATGTGAGCCCAGCGTTCAGCTCTGTTTGACATTAGATTTAATGCGCTTGTAGATGCGTTGTGGATCTTCATCTATGCGGCGAACCTTGTGCGCTGAAGGATAAGAAAGGCTGTCTTGGAGATTGCACTGAGGTAGTGTTTCTTAATATGTACGTCTTCAAAATCAATAGCTAAAGATGCTGTTAGGTCGCAGGGCACGCAGACCAGAACCATATGTGTGCCGCTCGTATCCATGGCTGTGGGGAGGTATGCATTTCATCGTGTAAACTGTATTCACTTTGACACCGGATAAATAGCCTTGCATGCTCAAAGTTATGACATCGGAAACCAAATTATATGCTTGTTCTGGGACATGCAGTATTCCGAGGTTCGTCGTGTGCCTGTGTCCATCTCATAGGCTAAACTTGAAACAGTGATGAAGTGCACGACAATCATGTCTGTGACAACCGGATGTGCCCCTTTGAATGTGTGCTTTGCAAGAGACTATGCTCTAACAGTGATCATCTACATGGCCTTGACTCGGATGCTGTCCATCTTTGCGGGTCCGTGTTTTTGATAATAAGGTGCTGGTGGTTTATTGACAACAACATTCAATAGACAGGTGCATTCTTGCGCAGCCCTCTGTTCAGTGGATGGAATATGTGAAATTGAAACGGCTCCACAATCAATCGAGGCGACGTTTACTGGTCGACATGAAACATTTCAGTACACTAAGGTATGCCTTCACACTATTTCTGCCTAGTGGCTGCAATTCTCACTCGATCACCAGTATTCTCAAGGTCAGTTCTGGCGCGTCAAGGACCCGTTTTAAACTTCATTCAATTTCTTAGTTGCGAAGCGTCTTCGATGTGTCATACCGATTCCTGAAGGAGAACAAGAACATACAGGTCGCCATTGTCACAGCACAGAACCATCACCCTTCCACTTTTGCGAAACTCGGTCTGTCGCCTTGCCACTGCACCAAAACTGATGTATGTTTAATTCCCGATTTGCCATTAGCTGTGATAGTTGTGGATATTTCTGCACGCTACCAAGAGGTATTTTTAGTGAAATACTCCTTGAATAGCCTCGCGTCTTTACCAGAAATTTAAACAGGCCACCCCCAACAAGAACATGAAACACATCATGGCTCCATGTCAAAGACTCGCTGGGCAGTCGATGGCCCTGACGGTACCATCCTAGAGATTAACGGTCGCAAGTTCTCTACAGACGATGAAGGTGCACCAATGATGTGTAATTTAGTCTGTCAGGATATGGGAAGACATGTCCACCTGGACTACTGCCGCACAGATCCTGTGGACCGTTGCGAGGGTGCTGAATTGCAACACATTACGACACGCCTCACACCTCACGCTGACCGTCCGAAGGATTGGATTTCGCACAGTTTATATTGGAGACGCTCAGGTACTGTTGTATGATCTCTAATGATATATTGTGCTTATCACTCGAGCATGGCCGTGATCTAGGGTTCAAAGGTGAATATTCTAGACATCATCGATGAGCCTGGTGATTCATTCCTGACCACTTATCTCAGACCCCTACTCTAAGGATGATCAAGCTAACTTTGGGAAGTGGTGAGTTGAAAACCACTTTAAACCTTCTTCATCCCATGAACTTTCTGCAGTGACGCAATGTGTGGAGGCATGTACACAACACAATCACAGAGCCTACCATTGTTTACTCCCCCCGTAGGGCCTGAGCATGCCGGAACGACTACAAATCCACCCCAGCCGTCATACTGTACCTTGCCAGCATTCCATCCTCCGCACACATCCAATCAAGGTGTTGGCTTAGGGTGCGTAACGATTAGACTATTATGTTTGCTTTGAGGTTTAATCTGTCGTCTTAGCCATGTTTCTAATGACGGACACCTATTCCCATGCAAGAACCCTGCTGTAATGCAGCAAGCCTTTCATGTGTAAGTTTTCTTTTGGCTGCAATCTGTGCATGCATAACCACAACTTCAACTTTCAGAATATTCGTCATTGATAGGTAATTCTAATCACAGTACTTAAGCAGATGTTATGATTACGGCTTCTTTGATAGATCTGGATCCATGTCCAGCACCGACCGACGTCCGCTTCCAAGTACTCCAGCCACTTCTCAGATCGTTGGACGTTCTAATAATCGGTTGGGGGCGGTTTACTCGTCTCTATACGCATTCTGGGTATCGCGCCAAGCCGCTCTTAATGCCGCAGGCGCTCAGGCAGCAGTGGCACGCAGGGATGCCTATAGTGTCATCCTTTTCGATCATTATGTGACGACATGCGTTCAAAATGACTTCGTTAGCTCTCCCGATCAGCTTCTTGACCTTGTCTTGCCTCACGAAACAGGAGGGGGCACCAACTATACCTCCGCGTTGGCAACCACCCAGAGTGTAATGGAGAACAATTGGAGTACTGAGAGGTGAAAGTCATCGAAGGCGTGATTTTCAAGCTGACCCAAATCTTGATGGCAGGAGTCCAGTGGTTATCTTTTTGTCTGATGGTGAATGTAGCGTGAGCGATGCGACGGTTCGAACACTCTGTCGCTCAGCTGTCGCACTTGGGTGAGTTACACACAAATCGAGTCCCAGGTATACAATAACGGTGTGGATAAATTACAGCAAACCGCTGTCTTTCCATTCGGTATCATTCGGGCCTGCGACGAACACATTGCGCAGGATGGCTCAAGTTGCATTTGAAGTTCAAAGCAATGCTCCCCGTGACCCCTTGCTCCCAGCCACAGCCATGATAGACTCTTCGTTTGCGGAGGCTCTTGACACGGTTCGTTGCAATTGTTTAGGCGATGCCTTCTATTTCTCAAAGGAACAAATTGATAGGTTCGACTCGCGGAGACTTTCCTGGGGATTGCGGAGTCATTGAGAAGGCCCAGGGGCTCGTTGCTTCATTGAATGCATCTGTACTTATGCCGTAACTACCTTCTTTACAAGTGGATTCAGGCTGAACTGCCATAATAACCTGAATACTAGAGAGGTAAGCACCAAGCTGCGCCGGCAATGCACCTATTTTTTTAAAACAAATATTCAATAAATGATCTAACGTGAGCAACTGTGAAACGACTTGCAATTGTACATATTTTACAAACAACAAATATATATACTGATCATAGCCATTCGAAATAGGAAGAATGTTCCATAGTACGTACAGAAAATCTGAAAACACCTACTTCAGTTTCAGTTGCATGATTTGGATGTTCAAGGTTGAAAAGTAGCTTACTGCAGTTTTCAAACTGTCTTTGCTTGCTTCGCCTTCCTTTCGGTCGAAGGCCTTGAGTGAAGTTTACGCTAGGCTATGTACAGCCACGACTGTGGACACAACACCATCATTTCCCACAAGACAACGTTGGAAGCTGACTTTTTATCTCTCTTGATGTGGTGGTGCACAATTTCAAAATGGGTCTCCACCAAAGCCGGATTTGGGTTGACGGTGTGGGTGATATTTTCTAGTGCTTCTAGGTAGCGCGCCGCAACGGGCCAGCTTGCAATGGTGTAAGAATCTAGGTGCAGCATGATGAGAGCACTGGAAAGGAAGGGTGGTACGCACCATTTTCATCATCTAGGGGGTATTCATAAGTATAAATACAGACTGACGGTTCGATATATCTTTTCAAGGCTGTCAAGTGTTTCAGTTGATGCTTCCTTTGAACGAGAATCATCGCTGTCCAGCGGGTATGCGTGGTATGTCGGCGGCGGCTCAGGTGATTGACGGTGAAGAGGATGCAATGGAGTTAAAGCCGTCATCCGAATGATATTGGGTCGACATACTAACCGTTAGAGTCAGAGAGAGGCGAACAGACGAACACGTTGCAACCACAGTAAGCCTACTTCAAGTTCAAGTTGCTTACATGGTGGGCTGACTGGAAGCTCTGTACATAACACAACTTTCGGGGGGGAAGAAAACTCCTGTGGAATTTCCTGTGAGCGAGATCCGGTGGATTTTGAGCCCACCACAACATATTTGAAACTCAGGGATGGGTAGCGATGGGCAGCTCAAAATCAGGAGTAGCGAGTAGAAGTAGATATGAAACGGTGCACTGACCAGCCGCCTCGCGTATAACTTAGAAACTCGGACTCGGAATCAAATGCCGTTTAAATAAAAGACACGTGATAACATGCCAGTAACTTGAAGTTACTTACTACTAGCTAGTACTACCGCAAACTTGAGCTTGAGCTCCGGTTGTTGGATAATGCTAAAGCCCTCCATACGTTTATCACCCAAGCCCTGGTCCATTTTTCTCTCTTGCCAGCAAATGTCGACTTCCATGATTAATCTCGCCCAACGGCCATCGGGGTGGAAGACTGCAGCGCCGGGTGCCCCTCCTGGCACGCATACTCATTCGTCTAAGTTACCAAAGCTTCCGGTGTTAGGTCTAAAAAGGACTCTCAACCGCCTCAAGCAGTCATTGAAACCCATAGCATGGTCCGACTCTGAATATTTTTCGGTCGAGAAGAAAATAAATGAGTTCGAAGTAAACAAAGGACCCGAACTGCAAGAACGGCTATTGAAACGCGCTGAGGAAACTCCTCACTGGCTCGAAGAGTGGTGGGATGATGTCGGCTATTTGGGTTACAGAGATTCGGTGCGTTGATCGTTCTTCACGAGACGCTGGAGCTTATATATGGATTCTAGGTTGTCGTGAACGTATCTTATTACTGTATGTTCAACTTGCATCAGCTTCGGGGAACTTAAGCGTACATTGAACTACTTTTAGATGGGTTCGACCCTCACCCTTCACATTTGCCGCAAACACCTTCCGCCAGGGCTGCTGGATTAGCACGGGCAGCGTTGATTTTTCGCCAGAATCTCAAACGTGGTTTGATATCCCCAGATTCCACTAGAGAAGGACCTTTGTGCATGGACACTTATCGGTGCGCTCTGTACATTGTTTACTAAACAATGATTGCCGCCAATAATCAATTCAGATGGATGTTTGATTGTTGTCGTGTCCCAGGCCCCCAGCGTTTAGACTGGAGTATCTCTTACGCCAAAGAGGGAGATCTAGGAGACTCTGGACATATCGTCGTTTTTCGAAACAATAGAGTATGGAAAGTTGAGATAGCAAAAGATGGACGGATTCTCAGTACTCATGACATACAAATGTACGTTACACATCCTGATTTTATCACGGTTCATCGGAGCTGACATGCGCCCAGTCAAATTCAACATATCTACGATCAAACTACGCACGAATACCCAGGCGTGGGCGTTTTGACTGCTTCTAATCGTGACGTGTGGGCGAAGGTCGGTATTCCCATTCCATACGCATAGTATCGTATTCATATTCTGCACAGGACTATGCCAGCCTCGCATCTTCTCCACACAACAGTTCTATCTTACACGCCATTCAATCCGCTGCATTCGTAATCAACCTGGACTCCTCTACCCCGACAACGCCCGTACACCATAGCCGTGCTCTGTGGCATGGTGAGGTCAAAGATGGTGTTCCTGTTGGTCTACGTAACCGATGGGTCGACAAACCAGTCCAATTCATTGTATTCGATAATGCATATGCCGGGGTCATGGGAGAACATTCCGTTATGGATGGAACACCTGTCGTGAGACTCTGCGATGATATCTTGGAGATGTTGCATGATCCCGCGTTCGACCACGGTACTCCTGCTTCCTCTGTCCCCCCTACCCCCGTTCCTCTAGATTGGGAAACCACCTCGACAATCACACAGGCCATTGCAGATGCAGATAAAGCAGCTAAGGAGCTCATAGAGAGCCAAGAATTTGGTTTTCTACTAACATCTTATGGGAAAGATGCCATTAAAAAATGGGGGGTCTCTCCAGACTCATGGGCTCAGATGATCGTTCAGTTGGCTTACCGGCGGCTTATTGGTAAGGAAAATAGAATCGGCGGCACATACGAGGCGGCAACAACCCGAAAATTTTACAAGGGACGTACTGAAGCTATCCGGGTCGTTACAAGTGAATCTGACGCCTGGGCAAAGAGTATGGATGATGAAAATGTTGAGAACATTGAAAGGAAAAAATTATTTGATGCTGCCACTAAGAAGCATGTTGTTCTGGCGAAGAATGCTGGCTTGGGCCAGGGCGTCGATCGGCATTTGTTTGGTACGCTGGGACGCGACGCCAAGTACAGATACTTACCGAGCATTTGTTTCTTGCCACCCACAGGTCTTAGGAACCTTTTGAAAGAGGGAGAAGAGGTTCCTGCGCTGTTCACAGACCCTGTGTTTGTGCGGTCTAGCTATTGGGTTTTAAGTACATCAGCTGTGTTCTCAAAACACTTCCCGGTATACGGATGGGGCGAGGTTGATCTATGTCTTACTGAACGGTATCTGTGTTCTGAACACTTGTTCCAGGTTGTTCCAGATGGCTTTGGGGTTGCGTACATGACTGGTTATGACGGTGAGCGCATTGAATCACGCTGATTATGGGCACAAAGCTAATAGGCTGTTTAGACCGGCTACAATACACAATCACATCCCGTAAAGAAATGCCTAACGCGAAATTCTGCGAGGAGATAACAAGGGCAGCGGAAGACCTGTATAAATTACACGTAGACATCAGTTTAAAGTCGAGATTATAGAGCTGTATCATCATGATACCGGGTACACAACTTAATAAAAAGTGTTATTTGTCCCTATTAGGTCTGAGTGTCTAAAGCCTGGCAACAACTTCTAGGCTTTAGACACCAAGTTGTAAGTAGTATTTCCTGCTCTCTCATGTCTCTTTCGCGTTTCGAGGCTTCATCTATCAGAAATAAGCTCAAACGAGAGGAAGTTTCCCGGAAATCTAAAAAGGCCAAGAGTCAGCAGAAACTACAGAAGAGATTAGCACAGGCAAAGCTAGAGGCCAATGATCCTGCCGCTAAAAAAGTACGCCCGATGAGATGGAATCAAATGATACTTGCTGAAATTCCCTCAAAAGAGACGCCTTGCGGAGAACATCCCACGAACACTTGACAATACCCGACAATTCGATCCGTCGTTCTTGACGGCGGACCCCAACCAGCCAGGTCCCTCATCTGGAGATTCACAGCAAGATGAACAAGCCGCAGACATTGCTTCGGATCCCTTTGCATCCTATTTCTCCTCGACGGATGATCCGACTATACCACCTAAGATATTAATCACAACTTCGCCGAAGGCTTCGAAGGCAACGTACGAATTCTGCGATGAACTTGTCGGTGTTTTCCCAGGAGCTGAATTTATAAGACGCAAGAGAGGGAAAGGATTTGAAATGGGAAGAATTGCAGGGTGGGCTGCGGATCGAGGATACAAGCATCTATGTGTTGTGAATGAAGACATGAAAAAGCCGAGTAGGTTATAGATCGCCTTTCGTATAAGATCTCCGGCTGAACATCGCTACAGATGCTATTACGTTAGTGTATCTGCCCAATGGACCATCAGCATACTTCAAACTGTCATCTGTTCAACTGACGCAACAAATATTTGTGCGTCTTTAGTGTTTCCTCTCCTTTGGTATTTGATTCGATTGCCGTTGCAGGGCCATGCGCGAGCCACACCACACTATCCGGAACTCGTTCTGAACAACTTCGTGACGCGCCTAGGGCATGCAATTGGACGCATGTTCCAAACAACATTTCCTCCAATGCCCGAATTTCAGGGACGACAAGTTGTAACGCTGCATAACCAGCGAGATTTCCTCTTCTTCCGAAGACACCGGTGTGTTCTATTCTGTATTGTATGTTATCACTCTAATGTCACGGATCGGTTGCTTTAGCTATGCCTTCCGATCTACGGAAAAAGTTGCACTTCAGGAAATTGGTCCGCGCTTCACACTCAAGCTTCGATGGCTCAGAAAAGGTATACCAGCTGTGCGGAACTTTGGAGAAGCGCCGAAAGGCTTGGAGTTTGACAACGGGGATGATCAGAAGGACGAAGCTGTATCAGAAACTGATGATTCAACGAAACCCAAAAAGGTAGTGCCGCCAAAAGACGACGAATATTTATGGATGTGGAAGGTGCGTCATTTCTTTTCCAGCCATCATTAGATGATTTAGGCCGCTACACAGCCTGAACTTGAAACCACCCGGCGAACATTCTTCCTATAATTATCTTGTGTGCAACAAAGTATGCCCAGGATAACAATAAATATAGATGGGAAAACCTATAAAGGCACAATAGCACCGGGATGATGTATATGAAATGCCAAATAGACCTGGTTCCCTAGGCCTTCCTCCCTCCTCGCCAATTCGCCATTGTATGAATTTGGTCATTGGTGCGACAGGTGTATTGCATGATGCTAAACGGATGCTAAACGATAAACGCCTCTCCCGACGTCCGGGTCAAGGGTGAGCAGCTTCTCTCATGAGTCTGATCCGCTTATTTCGACGGGTGATCACATCGTGGGAACAGGTCAACTGAAAACTTGGCTAGATTCGGTCACATGACTGAATTTACCCCTTTCGGGTGGTCCGAAATGTCTATTTACGGAAACTACAAGCAACAATTTCAGCAGACCTGAAAACCTGTTTACTCCGATGATAGATAGTACTCACGATCATTACTGTAATTCATTCAGCAGCGCTGGGCTCTTTAACACGGCGGATCTCTCGCAACGCCAACTCAAGGCTCACCATCCTGCTTGTTATCTCAACTGGGATCCCGGATTGGCCACTGCTACTAGTCCCTTTCCAGTGCTTCCGAGTCATTGACAACCTGCTTACCTCTGAAGTTTAAACCGGAAGTCTTGTCTCACCTGACCTTGAGATCCATCTCTCACTGGGAGGCGTAGAATCCCCTAATCAAATCAACTGGGTCTAGCGAGCTCGATCTTGTGGGATTCTTCGGTTGCAATCCGGCACAAGTATGCTGCGCAATTATCAATATCTAATTATGTAGGGGCTGACTAGCGTGCGTTCTTGGTACTGCGTGAGAGTAGTAGCTGACAAGGGTTCATCGATCATCACCATATCACATATCACCATGCGCTTGTGAGTGGTACGCACGAAAGGGATTGTTATTGCGATTATCATTTAATCAGAAGGAAGGATTCGAAAAACCCCCCGAGGGCAGCTCACACATAAAAACGCTTTCGAAACTCAACTCTTGCTCCTCAATTCCTCCTGTATCTTTCCGAATGTCATTAACTACCACGCCAGAACGGAAAGACCCTAGAATAGTGATAATTGGTACCGGGTAGGTCACCCGCGCTCTGGCCTCTCGTATGCTAAAAGTAAATAAACCACGGCAGTGTTGGTGGATTATCGTTTGCGATCGCACTTAAGCGGATTGGTTACGAGAACTTCACGGTCTGTCGTCCTTGGTGGACCTTGGAGTATGTATCCTGAGACTAACTCAAACATTAAGGTATTCGAGAAAGCTCAGGGCGTCGGAGGAACTTGGAGAGTAAGTAATATTCTGTATTACTGTAATACGTTCCACCTGACTTGTAACCAAAGGATAACATCTACCCGGTCAGCTCAGTCAGGGAGTCCCACCCATAAAACCCTTCTCCTGAAGATTGTGTCTTCAGGGATGTTCCTCCGACATTTCCGTGCATTTCTATTCCCTTTCGACAGATTTGAAGGCCGACTGGAGCAATTCTCACCCGTTTCAACCAGAGATAGAGGGCTGTTTAAAGGAATTGACCAACAAATACTCCCTTTCTTCTAGCATTGTCTTCGGTTGCGAGGTTGTTGCTGCTAGCTGGGACTCCACCAAGCATCTCTACCACATCCGGACACAGGATGTGCCCACAGGTAAACAATCGACTACGACCGCTGAAGTTCTGATTTCGGCCCTTGGAATCCTTGAAATTCCCAGATACCCTGAGATTAAAGGCATTCTAGATTTTCAAGGCACCATGTTCCACTCCGCGCGTTGGAATAACACTGAACTCAGCGGAAAACGAGTAGCTGTTATTGGGAACGGAGCCTCTGCGTGATTACATACCTCACGATGTTGTCAACTCAAAGCTGAAGTTTCCTTTCAATCACAGTACCCAGTTTCTTCCTATCATCTCGAAGACTCCCAATATTCATGTGACTCAATTCTGCCGCACTCCTAATTGGATTTTCCCCCCTGTAATATCCAGTTCTTCTCTAATAACCACCAGCTAACCAAGTTTAGATTCGAACTTGGTTTTCACGTTGGCAACTATGGATCTTCAAGTACACACCGTTTTACTTGCGCATCTACCGTTTTTGGCTATATCTGCGTGTAAATTCTGATGTTTTGCCGCCGCATTTAGGCTGTTGCTCATTATTCGTTTAGACGGAGCTTAATTATCTTCTTATCTTCAACACTAGCCAGACTCGTCATCTTGTCACAAAGGCATATTTTGTATACTTTCCTGTTACGCTGAGAGTTCTACTAAAAATGTTGTCTCCAGATGATCACCAAGTATATGTTGCAACAGGCTCCAGCCAAATACCATGCTCGTCTCATTCCCAACTATGGTTAGTTCGTCGCGAGCCATGCGTATAATAAGTTATATGCACCAGAATTGATGAAGTCGCTAGCGCTTGGCTGTAAGCGGGTCTTATTCGATACCGATTACTTGCGTGCGTTGCATCAGGACAATGTAGAAGTGAACTGGGATGGCATTGATTATATTGTTAAAGACGGCATTGTCACTCAAAAAGGTGCCTTTTGTGGGTTGTACATCTATCCTTGGTTCTTAAATGTCGTAGGAGATTTATTGGATTTCGACGTTATCATATTTGCTACGGGGTATGCCACAGTGCGTCATTTTGATCTTTATCCTTGCGAATATCTCAAGATTAGTATGACAGGACAGATACCCGCTGGTTGTGCAGGGCACAGAAGGACAAACTGTGCAGGATTATCATGAAACTCAGGGAGGCCCTGTCGCCTACCTTGGAACATGCATGCCTGGTTTTCCTAATTTTTGCATGCTCAGCGGTGTGTGAATGACCCTTTTATGCTACAGATTTTACTTATCTAAGGACTGGATACCCTGTATAGGTCCCAACACTGCAACTGGACACACCTCTGTCATTTTTACTGAGGAGGTCCAAGTATGTATTCTCGCTTTGGTTAGGGTCCGATCAGACCAATTTCTTTCACTAGGTCGATTACATTATCAAATTGGTGAAACCTATCATCCAAAGACAAATCACGTCCTTTGAGATCACGGAAAGCGCAACAAACGAATATAATACAAAAATCCAAAGAAGAATGTCGCAATCTGTTTGGGTGCACTGCAACTCCTGGTATCGAGTTGGTCGGACCGGCAAGGTGAACAGCATTTTTCCAGGTAACGCCTGAATCTCCTCCCGTTTCAATTCGAAACAGGCTTAGTAGAAATTCTGCAGGGCCCGCTATATTATTTTGGTGGTGGTTGCGAAGCCCCGTCTGGAATCACTATCATGTTGTAGGTTCGAAGGGATGGCGTGCAGATGGCAGAAGCACATTTGGGACTGTGTTGATCGGTTTCGTTGGCTCACTCGTAGGTCTCGTTTACTGTCGCAATTATTACGGCGTGTTGTAGAATTCATAAGTTCTTAGCAAGATAGTTCGCTATGTCATGAATTTAAACCTGTACTTACGTACCATTGGGGAAGTAATCCTTCTTAGCGACCATAACCGCTCGAGATCTCCAGTGAAGAGTAGACACCCCTCACTTGAGCATTAAAGACATACGGATGCTTAAGGAGCACCTAGTTGAGCTGACTTAAATGAGATGCAATTCTTTCACTACTAGGGCTTATACATTATCTTTCTACAGAGAACCGTGCCTGGAGCCATGTGCTTGCTCAGAAAAGAAACTTGACATTCTTATAAAAGTCAAGCAGGGGATTTTCACCATTCAAAAGGCGGGTCTTGCTTATATCTGCATAAGTCTCCATGAACTCTGAATGAGTGAAGACACTCGACTTGCGCTCCCCTACAGGAAGGCCACTAGCCGAAGTAACGCCATCACGGGGATCTCTGCGGTTGCTTGGGCGTTCCGAAGAAAAAAAGTCCGCGCCTAGTGATATGGACGTCGCGTTGGTCATTAATGGTGTAGAGCGCGTAGGGAAAGGGGCATCCCCTTTTGAACTAGAAGGTGGGGACATAATATACTCGTACATGTCCCTGAGATGTTCGAAATTGGTAGGGAAGAAGATATCGAAATATCCTTGTCTCACTAGGAGCTTGGTACAAGGAACAGTGGTGTTTCGGTATCTGGTCTGAACAACGGGGGCATTGATACCAGGGATTGTATCTGGTAGTGATGAAAAATCTGAGAGGAGGAGGCGATGTCGAGGGAAGTTATTTCGGAGGGACTGCAGCAAACTCAGAAGACGCGTCGGTATATATTCCTCTGCAGACAAGTTTGGGGCAAAGGGCAAGGAAGTGTAAAATTTGCGCAACGTCTCCGATCGTTGAAGGAATTTGTTGACTGGAAGGGGGTGGTTAAGGCGACGGCGTAGATCTAGAAACTCCATAGTCAAAGGATCGTCAACAGGCGCATAGAGCATGTCAAATTCGCCCTCAGCATCAATGGTGACAATCCCTTGATATGGTTGCATGGTGCGCAAGTCATACCTCACGAGGTCGTGTGCAAAATTATCCTAAGCAATCAAGAAGTTGGGCATCTCTAGTTAGACAAACAATTACACTCACGACAACCTCCATCGCTATAAAATAACAAGGCGCCGGTTCTCTCGTGCTCCAATGGAATATACTCTTGTGCACTACCCGAACACATGGATGGGCTTTGTGAAGTTTCTTTTTCTGAAGCTTGACTAGCCTGCCGCTGATTTCGATGATATTGTATCGTGTCCGATCATAGACTTCGGGGTATTCATCTCGGAGATAGTCGAGTATATCCATTGCCAATGTCCCATTTCCTGCGCCAATCTCATAAATTATGAAATCCTCATAGGGAAAGTATTTTAACATGTATTCGGCAGCGAGACACTGAGCGACTGCTCGTCCATACCACGGCTTTGAAGTTGAAGACATATGGTTATAGGATGAGATAACAGAAGGATTAAGTGACGTGCCTTGAAAAGTTCCGTTGGCGTGTGCCATAATTGCCTACCAGGGCCGTCAAGTCCATCTGCACCATACGCAGCGTACTTCCGCCCTATTTCCTCCTGGAACTCCACAGAATCCCTCATCGTTGTAAATTTCACAACGTCGTCCTGCGTATCAAAAATTGTCGCCTGTTTTGGAAAATATCCATAGTTTGGATTGTACAGGGAGTCCTCTATAAAATCCCGAGCCAGCATCTTCACTCTACGAGGGAGCGCGGTCCCTGCTTCAAGGAAATTTGCGTCGACTAGTTGGTATCCGACATGTTCTCCACTTGGTTTTTCGTCGAACGACGTGGAGTTATAATTCCACTTGTCACGAGGCTCGACAGGAACCCTAAGGACTGGCTTCTTGACATGACGAGAAGTCGTGAACGAGAAGGCGCGACGGAAGAGATCGTGCGTGGGATGTTTGCATAAATATCGAGGGGCCGCAACGCCCAAGGATATCATGTGCGATGGGCCCAGTCAAGACCTTCAGCAAAGTACCAGATAGAAAGAAACAGGAAGCCAATTGAGTAGCTTTCAATGGACCAAGTTGTCTGTAGTCTGAAAGAAAGAAAACTTGAAGTCACTTGGCACGTGAGCCAAGAATCGTTCTCACCGACGCTCGCCGACATAATGTCTGTCTCTGTTTATAAACGCGAACAAGTATGCAATTGCTGATGTCGAAGTCATCTTACTAGTATGGAAACAACCCAACGGCTCGTTCGAACATGGATGGCATCTGGACGAGATATAGAAGTTGACGAAACAGTATCTGGCATGCCTCCAACCCACAGCTTCGTAATTTGTCTTCTGATATTATTGTTCTGATAGAGATTTCAAATGAACGAACAACACTGATAAATGTTGTGAAAGCACTCGGGGAGTATCTGACCTCCGAAGAGGATGGATTGCGAACGAAGGGTATTTATGGTTTTAACTTGAATATTCACAATGTATACCACGATGATTCAGGTGTTGAGTTTCTATCGCTCGTTCTGGGTCACTGTCCTGCCGAGAAACTAAATCGACAATCCGGTAAGAAGCTTACCATCGTTACTAAAATACTGGTTGACATTGTTGGTATGCCAGTTCGGGTTCTTACAAGCTTCTACTGCGAGAAATTGATTGATACCGAGACAGTAATTCCTGCACTGAGAGGATTGGTTACCTTGACAGCTCTACCGACCTTTTCACCTTTTGAGGCTACGAGTGTCGTCCAGGCGTAAATTTATCTTTCTTGGACGCCATCGAGCTCACACGGTCCTATCCCCAGCTTGTTTGCTCATGTCAAGATGAAGGTTCTCGTACAATCAGTCAGGTTCTATGTCTTCGTGATCTTCGACACATTGATTGCCAAACATCGAGATGGTCTGATGGTTTACCCTCTTTCCTGATCATAACTCCTGATACCTCCTAGCTCTGACTACGATGGGCAAAACGTTTGTAGCAGGCTATATCTCGTTAGCCGAAGGAGAGAAAGACCCTCGCAATCTGCTCGTTGCTTTCGCGATAGCTCGTGTCATCCTAATAGAATTTGACATATCTGATCACACCGAGGTTTGTGACCCTCGCATTTTTGGTGATCCATTGATCCAGTATACCTTCCGCAGTCACTATTCAACATTACTTTTTGCTATTTTCCGATCACGTTTCGACCCCCGCCAAATGACCCATATGGCATCACTACGGAGGATCTGCGACTGGCACTAAGGCAGGAATAGTTCTAGCCGCACCATTTGATAGCACGAGATTATTCATTCTATTTTCAGGGGTTGCTTAGGCGCCACACCATCCTTTGGCCCTCTAGCTATTCCGGTATTCTTAGAGAAGCTCGCAGCAGGCTCTTCTACCACAAAGGCTCGTACACATCATTTTTAAATCTACCTCGCTCACTAACCCCATTACAGAGAGACACCCTGCAAGCACTAGCCACCTGTCTGCCCGTGTACGGGTCTGTATTGGCGCGCGGATTTGCTCGCAAATTATGGAATGCGCTGAAGCTAGAGGTTTGTGACTGACTATGTGATCGCGTTTACATTTAATGGTCTTCGCTTTAGATATTCCAACCTGTTGATTTATTGACTGAGGAGGAGGCGCTCAAGACTACTCAAACGCTTGTTAAAACAATTTATACTGATGAAAATAGGGAATCGAACAAGGAGATTCAGGGTCTTGCACGAGACGCATGTGAGGAGTGTATTCAGGTGCTGCGGGAACCTGAGAAAAGTCAAGCCAAACCTGCAATAAGAATACTCTGTGCATTTATGGCTACCACTCGTTCGTCGAACTTTCATTACGGTATACAACCTCTAATGTCACCTCATCCGGTTTCCAGCCTCCATTTCTCGTTATACGTTATCACAGGCCGTGCCACATCTCCTCAAACTCTTTTTGAGGCCTGATGAGATATCAAACCGGCAACCAATACTTCTCCTGCTTGCCGACCTCGTCAATGCGGCTCGTGATTCAATGTCAAGTACCGAGGATCCCGAAGAGGAAGGCAAGACCCCACTCATGCCTTACAAGGATGAAGTGCTAGGTGCCATGAACGCGGGTTTACGAGAGGTTGCATTGCGTCGTTCAGCACTTACGGGCATTATGGGCATGGTTACCACCAAAAACCTGTTCTCGGATGAAGAACTGCAGTTTGTCGTCTATATTGTCAACCAAGCCCTTCAGGAGGATGACGGTGATGGTGGTGACGACGTCAGGTCTTTATGCGCCAACTTGATCAGTTCTTCGATGTCCTGACCACATCTATTAGGGAGGCAATCTTGGTCGTTTTATCAACTATCTCGGCATCTGCCCCGCGACATGTTCAAGAACAGACTTTACCTCT
>QMFE01010755.1:205-24273 GCA_003314665.1 Tricholoma sp. MG77 | reverse complement strand
AAACCACCACGATGGCACGTTTTAAAGTAGTATTGATAGATTGACAATGAAATTATCGAGACCAGGAGTAAATATGCCCCATGGATAATATAAGCCTTTACTAACAAATTGTCTTCGGTGAGCAATTCAGATACTATCGCTTCCCCTAACGAAATCTAATAGTCCTATAAATCCACTTTAATATCAAGCTCGCTATATAACAGACATACAGTGTACCTCAATGATGGGTTTCATAACCATTTTGTCTAAACCCCAATTTCGAAGTTCTGCTGTGTATATGCGTTGAGTTGACTGAATTATTTCGACCTGATCTTGTACTCCTTTTGCCCAGATGCTGGCACCGAAATCTGGAAACTTTGCAAAGGCATCTCGCTCATTTGACTGCCAGCGTGCTGGGGGATGTTGATGAACCGCTAGGAATACCAAGTCGATGTTACCACTTGGCGAGAAGATCTGCCGTATAACGGCTGGTACTAAGATCATCGTATCTCACGGCTGATAGAAGATCGTGCTGTTACACAGGCTTGTGTGTCTAGGTGCGAATTCGTTTCCTCAAATGGAGTACCTCGTATATTCAATAAATTTTGATTCGCGGCTACTAGTCAACCGTTCGAACGACCATTGCACATTGTCTTGCAAGGTAATGGTCTTCTCGCTAGCGGTTTTATTAAGGGTTGGTGTACCCATCATTTGAATGTCATGCATCAAAGTCCCTTCTTTCAAGTCCGGAAAACATTCCTGTAGGATTGGTATGCTTTCCTGAAGAATTTTGGGACAGCCCGGGTGCTGGAGAGATGCTTTTAGCTCTGCTGCAGCGCAGAATGTCTTCAGCATGGTTACTTCTAGTTCCCCTGCAAATGTAATGTAAGTCTTGTTGGCGCGCGGCACTTATTGACTTACCAAAGTGAAAATTGGTGTTGATGTTCTGAAGGATCCCGATCAGCCTTTCGAATGCGAACATCCACCACCCATGCATTGGCCCAAACTCAGGAAGGAAATCAGGGAGGTGGAGTGCGTTATGATGAATTGGATGGAGGTCCATATGAGGGCGAAGCTCACACAAGCTTTGGACGTATGGAACCATATAAAACCTGCACATCTCGGCGTGCTTCTTCGATGTTCGGTAAGACGTTGCCCATCGTATTGCCGCGGCAAGGTCCATTGTGCTTTCTACCACCTTGCCCCGTTGTGCCTTCTCAGGTTTTTCCACCGAGCCTTCATCATCTGCGCACAACCACAATCTCACCAGCGACACCGGAAGGTCAAATTCGATGCAGGCCCTCCACTCGTCCGCTTTGTGTTTACCTTGCATAGGCATACCGAAGTTCTTTGGTGGGCTGGTTCTCCACGTCGGTCTAATTGTGCTTGCGATATCTGCCTGTATCTGAAATAAATCTTTTGTACTTAGCATAGGCCCATAGCCACTGCACGCTGTACCCTCAGTATCTGCGAGTGGGTCTTCGTCGAGTAGACTCAAGTCACCCTCAAGTCCGACATCATCCTCGCTCAATGGCCTGTCTATGGAAGCTGTTCTAGACTATGATGTAGGTGAGTTTGATATCGCAAATAATTAAACATTTATAACCCCTTACCAGGAGAGCCTCGATGTATTGCTTTTTCTTGATGCGCTCACCGTCCTGTGGGACCCTATCTAGGATATCATGTTCTATGCAGAGAGTCCGGAGGACTGGAATCGATAGGTGTTGGAGCTTTGCTTTGGTGGGGCTGGCTTGAAGGACACGCCTCCCTTTGCTGATCTCCTTCTCCGAAACCCGTTTGTCTTGGAATTCATTATCGACGGCGGGCTCCTTCCACTGGGTACCAATAATTTCGCGGAAATGATGTCTGACAAGTCCGAGGAACAGGTTATGCATGCCATCAACGATGACATATCTAGTAGGATCCCAATATGAAAGCCGTAGAAGTTCCGACCACCGTACACCATTCGCCTTGTACAGCTGCTTCCGCTTAGATTTGTTTGGTGCATCCCGCCATGCCTTGGCCGCTTCTAGATGTTCCGCGTATGTAACATGTCGCCAAGTTGAGAATTCAGTGTTGTTGATCTCTTCTTGTTGAAGATAACATATCGAGCAAAACCTTGTGGCCGAATGCCCAGCGCAACCTGACACCTTTCAGGAACCTGGAAGGTTGGCAACCAAGGGTACTACAGCCTTGTGTGATCGTCGCCCCTCCGGGCATTGAATGGTCCTGCTATACCATGTACCTCTATGATAGCATTCATCAAGTACGTCGATCAGAGGCGAAAGAAAAGGATTTAGCGCATCAAGTGTAGGCTGTCGCGGCCCAGGTATGATGTTTAGATAAATGTTCTCCGATCGGTATCGAATGCTTGGCGGTAAGCTTAAGCACATCATAGCTAGTGATCCCACTGATGTCGCTTTCCCCGCGGCTTTGTTGCTAAGTGGATTGAACCCATCGTAGCTCAAACTCCAGACAGTCCGGATTTCGCCCTCGCAATCTAGGAACCAGCTTCCATCTGGACCAGGCAAATTTTGGATGGCATTCGCTTCGGTAACATCCCAGATATCTTCACCCTCTGAGATTAATTCTTTGGTTCAAATAATTGCTTCTTCGATCCCTGCCCGGCAATACAACCCTCCCACAAATGCCCTGAAGCTCTGCATGGGATAGGGTTTGATAGGAACACGTACACTTTCTTGATCCTTAACCCCAAATTTTGTCAACCGCGCACCACACGGTTGGCTGCCAGGGTATCGTTTGAAGGAACACCTTGCCAGATAAATATCAACACTACTTCCGCTTCTCCTAGTCAGTGGATGAGCAAAGCAGCACGAAGGGCAACTGGCAAAAATAGTGATAGAAGGATCGAGATCAAACTTTTTCCTGGCTGTTTGGATGTCGGTTGGTAACTTATTGAGTAGTTTTATGTCATTCGGATCGCGAAGGAATGCTCCGAGTGCAATCTTCATCATCCTGAGAATGAAGTTACATGGCAAGCACACAGCGTTCCCCAAGAGGTTCAGGACAATGGCCATAAACAATGCCACAACAGTACCAGCGTTTGCAGTTCGAAGCGGGTGAGAAAAGAACTTCTCTGAAGTTGTGCCTGAGCATCCTGACCAGGATTTTTAGGAAAATACTCACCAGTGCTATAGAAATCTGGGGAATGCGCCATACTCTCCTCATCCCGCGCCCAGCTCTCTAACATGCTCGATATAGCCATTAGCGTGGCATCGGCTCTTTTGACCATCGATTTCCAAAGGAGTGCGTTTGCCGCATCATCGTACAGCTTTGCTGACTTAACTCGCGCCTTGGTGTCTCAAAGCCAACTCGCCTCTACAAGCAGAAACTGCTGAGCTTCCCTTCTGGTGAGAAAGCATGAATTCGATTTGAAGGAACTTGTGAATTTGTTTCCATGAGACCACTGTTCGAGGACTTGAGTTGTGCTCTGAAGATGTTTGTGCATGGTTATATCAAGTCGGAATAACTCTCGACAGATCTCTTTTGCCTTGGAGGTCTGCGAGGGTAAGGAAGGAGGTTGGAGGGTATGAACGTTGTCTGTGGGGGCTGAAAGCGGTTGAACTAGCCCCGTACAACAAAATGATGGAGTTGTGGAGTGTGAGGCCTGAGAGGAGTCTTTGCGGTGGGAGGAGGCACTGGACATAGTTGTTTGCTTGCTGAGGGGTTGTACATCAACAAGCGCGATCCAAGCGACTTCGGATTCCAAGGCCTGCAGCTGGACAGCTTCCAAGAGCTGATTGTGGAATAACCAATCTTCGGCATCAACCAGTTTGCCTTTACAGCTATAATATGCGCAATAACAGAGCTGGGGGCCGTCGCGTTTCCTCATGTTGGATATACAGTTTTTCGAGAATTGTTGCTCACTACTTATAATTACCACAAACAAGAGATTATGTTTCCCGGGAAACCTTATACGCAAATGTCTTGTATATTGTTAGACAGTTGACTTTATGCCGAAATAGGAATAACATCACCTGTAATGGGAACAACACTTTGTAATATGTTAAAGAGTCGCGAGGCCCTGCCCCGTCCGCAGAATTTTATGCAATGACTACGGTTCGCACTGTCTTTTCCCAAGAGAAGACTCGCTCATATTCTGCTATGACAATGCGACGGACCTGGCCTACGGAACAACTACCCCTCAGCAGTGAAGCGCTGGGTGCAGTCGCTAAAGTTCCTAAACCAAAGGGAGAGTTGGCTCGATTAAAGCGAGGAGGCTATTCATTGAAAGCGACACTGGCCTGGGACGATGAATTTTATCAAAAGGTACAGGTACATAAATTGTAATTTGTTGACCCACGCCTAGATGATTTCTTAACCTCCTCAGACTCACATATCTTCCGAAGTTCGACGAAACCTTCCCAATCTGCCTTTTGATAAGCAAAAGAATGATGTGATCGAATTATTCTGTGAAAAGGTATTCCACCGTCAGCCAACATAAATATCATTCAAGTGAACAGCATCCTAGATGTTGAGTGAGTTTCCAATTCTAGCAAGATATCAACATAATTGGGCTACCAAAGACTTCGTTCGAGGGGTCCTGAAGAATGTCTGTAGAGCGCGGCATCATCAGCCTGAAGGAGGGGGGAAATAGTAGATAGAACGGGTTGTATTATACTGCTATACAGCACACAGGATTCATGTAGCTAAGGTCCATTTATCACTCTTAAAAGACCAGGTCCCTGATGGACCTCGAAAATGAGAAAAGTTGAGTGCTTTTTTTCGGAGGCCCAGAAGAAATTTACTGAGGTCTCCATCAAGATCTCTGGGCATTTCTTTTGCGGAAACTGTGAGCATTTGTATATCAGGGAATGCAGATATCCACTGAGAGAGATATTCCTGAATAGCTCAAGTTAGAATGAAATATCAAGCTACAGGAAGTAGTGTACCATAGTAAACAACTCATGCTGGAAAAAAAAGTCCAACATTACATTCTTGACTTTGGGCAGGCGGACAGCAGGGATCGAACATGGAGTAGCTGGCTGGTGGTACTGATGAAGGTGGCCACCAGTACCATGGGGGAAGGTAATGTCGAGCTGCTCCATTGATAGCTCAAGAAGAGCTAGAGTCTTTAAGCACAAACAAAGGCCTTGAAGTACGTCGCAGAAGTCAGAGGGTTTCGGACACCACTTTGTCGGAACCAGGGACACACAGCCCAGCGGGAAGGGGCTTGCGTTGAAAGCCGGAAGCCAGGAACAGTAATAGGCGGACAGCTGCAGGGTGGAGAGGCGAGGCAAGCAAATGGTTGGCGTGGCTAATTTGCGAACCCGCTTCGACAAATAGCGCCGTGATGAACAAATGCCATGAGCGTCGGTGCCAAAAAGGCCCACAACCCTCAAGTTCTCGTGCCGGCGCAGGAATGGGACGGAAAGATTGACGGAAAACGGGCTCGAAATGCGCAGATATTGTAAAGCTGGAAATGACGTCCCGGAGAGAATTTTGCTGATGTTTGCTCTGGAATGGAAAGTCAGGTGGCAATCAATGACTGACGGCCCTTTCAAGAGCATCTGCCCAACTTTAAACAACCCCTCCCTTTCGAACAATGCACTGCTCAGCGTCACCCGAGTGACAGTCTTCATCAATGCCACTATCTGCTTTTCCTCCTTTCCCCAAAACCCCGCATGTGCCCGCTGCTGCACGATGGTAGAAATGTGTCGCTGAATGAATGAGCAATATAGCACATCAATTGCGATTGCCTTGCAACTCTGGGAGTGTGAGAGGGCAACGAGGAAATGCCGCAACACACCAGGAACCTGCGGCAGCGCAAGTAGGTTTAGCTCGCTGTCAGGGACGAAAATGGTCACGTCCGTAACAACCGACATCTCCGAACAGAAGAGGCTGAGCGCATCCTCGTACTGGATCAAGAAATATAGATCACACAGGAGTGTGACTTTTTGGCACAGGGAAACTGAGGAGAGGAGAAGTACGGCAGGTGGAGGCACCTGATCGCGGAGGTTGACGGTGTGGTGGTCTTCCTGTGGAACAATGATTCCTAGGTGCTGGAGGTAGATCGAAGCAGCGAGCTTTCAGGTTCTTGACGAAACTCTCGCGAGTGCGAGCAGCGCCTCATCTGGGAGACCCTCCATAATATTCATAAACAACTCATTTGGAAGATCGAGAAAAGAGCTGGGTGGAATGGCGACAAGGTTATGCAGCGCAGTCTGAACGATCCATCATATCGTCACAACCTTGCGCTAATTCCTTCAGAGGACAGCCAACGAAAGGTGCCTGGTTGCCAGCATTTAGGCAGTCAATTGTAAAGGGATTGTCAATAGCCTTGGGTTTCACATCGGTGAGGCAGGCGCGCCCGAAATCAGAAACATCTACCTGTTAAGGGATTCAGTGTTATCCACGAGATACTTTGGAAGAACACTTACCACTATGGTTAGATCCGCCCGACCTGCAAGTGGAATGCTGCCACATAACGATTCGTCAGACTAACAAAGAAATGGGTCAATACAAGTAACGGAGAAAATAACACAACCCACTAATTTTTGGCGCTTGATACGCCCTGATCCCAAGATCTCCATTATTTCCGAAGACTCCTGCTGATTCACTAAGTTAAATCCAACAGGAAAGAAAAGAGGCCTTACTTCTACACCTCGTTTGCGGCAAGTCGGAACGGAGCGCAAAACAGATACCAGTTGAGTGAGAGGATGTTTTTCATACGACAATACTGTCGATGGTAAGGTGCGAGCAATAGACGAGATCATCGTGGATTTTTGAGCTTAAATTGTAAAGATAACTGAGATTGTAGGAATAGTGTAGTGGCTGCACTCACTACCAAAAGCCATGCAGAAATTTATACGAAGCATCTAATTGTCCAGCAAAAAAAGTTAGACTTAGATTCAAACGGAAATCAAAGGATGTACCTCCGTCGAACACCATGCGCGCCAACCCATACGCTAAGACGGATGTTCGGTACTTTCTTTTGTTGCCTATTGTCAGGTTAACCACTAGCGACTAGTCTCCATTCTGCATTGCCGAAATTTCATCATTTTATCTACTAATACAACATAACTATGACAGATAATGAGCCAGATATCAAGGGCAGCGTTGCTACCGATGATGCGACGACAAATACTGAGTACTACATGGTGGTTGTTGATTGAGGACGGAGATTGTTTGTGTTGGTTTACTGGGAACTTCGCCCGCGGCCAAAGTTCCCGGTAAACACTTGGTACTCCTTCTTCCGCTCCACATCATCAGGTTCAAGACTCTTTTGTCATTGTCTTCAACAACGACGACACAGCATTAAGTTTATTATTGTAAATATGTAATTATGTAGTCTTGCTTTAACCATGTAAGTATAAACCTCAGGAGCCCGAGCAGCCAGAACAAAAGAAAATTGAATGAAGATCTCTGCCAATACCATTGGCACCGTTTTGATGGTAAGGAATTGTTCCTCGCAATCAAACAACGGAGGATGCTGACATGTTTTCGCCTTCGTCCTCAGGTATGGCTGAAACTATGGGTACATACGTTTGTATGCACAATGCCTATTGTTTTCAGAGCCTCTTAAGGCCCCTTCATGAATCACCTTCGCTAATTTCTGCGTTCACTATCTTGCCGTCTATTTAATATGCCACTTCCCACTGTAAGCACTCGACGCTGTTGTAGCATCGCCATCGCTTACCCTTCTTTATGCAGTTTGTATTGAAGCACACTCTTTCTTGCCACACGAAGCCAATAAATGCACTTTGCATCAGCTCCGATGGCGCCTTACTCCTCAGTGGTGGTTCGACCTCTCCCTCCTTGCCGCATCCAATAGCTAATTTATTTTCTTTTGAAAGCTGACGATGGGTATCTAGTCGTCTGGGACATGAAAAGCGGGAGGGAGGTCCAGAACCTCTACCTGCCCTTTCATGGGCCTGTTTGTGCTTTGGCTTGGGCACCCCTTAATCCTGATTTTGCAACCGGGGCTTTTGCACTAGCGAGCACCGATGGTTCAGTACAACTTTATCGACAGAGCCATAGAGACGCGGTGTGTTTTCTTCTTTATTTTTCTTTCTGTTACTTCATACACACGTGCAGATCGCCTTTGACTTTGCCTCCTTGACACAGGTGCATGAAACTGAAGTAGAAGGGATAGCTTTCGATGCCCATCAGAGGCGACTTGCAACAGTTGGCGGCAGATGTCTCAAAGTGTGGGACATGGACGTGAACGGTCAATTATCACTTGTTGCTGGTGCACCGCGGAGGCCATATATCACAAGAAGCGTTGCTTTCTTCGATAAAGGCCAGGCCGTCCTTGTATGCTATCTAGAAAACCACGAAGTGTAAGTACTCCAAATTCCTGTGCGCTATTATCTAGTGATGCCATTCATTTACAGCATGGCATATACCATCAATCCATGGTCCACGAAGTGGACTCATGGCCTTCGGCATCGCATGTACGTGAAACTAAGCAACAATGATATCCATGCTCACATACTCCCATAGTGGATATGCTACATTATCAGCCGATGAGCGACTGCTCTTTACCTCAAACCTCAAGGATGGAATTGATATCTATTCCATCCCGCCAACTCACCATGTTCGATCTCTGCCCCATCCAGTTCATCGCAACATTCCATTAATGGTGTGTTCTATCCTGGACAGAGCCTTAACATTAGCCAGAAGTGATGATGGATCCCCTCGTGTCTTTGACCAACGCATTGGTTCTCTTGTTCAGTCCTTACCTCATGGCCATGGTGAGCTTCTTTGTCATAACGCAAGCTGATTATTCTGAGTTCGTTGCAGTAGGTAGTTTGGTACAAACCGTCGCAGTAAGTCTATTTGTAAATGTAGAGTATTTGGCCTATGCTCAAGATGTTTTGGTAGGCGGAATCAGTAGATGGTCAATGCGTGCTTGCCACTGGGTCATCCGATACCGACACCGAGATTGAAATCAAAATATGGGTAGAACAACCGGTATGCCATATCACGTACATATCTAGATGATCATAGCACTGAATTTGGCTCAGGTGGACAAGCAACCTGAGATTCGCTCCGCTAATCAATCACCTTTGCGCTCTGGTCAGATTCTGATTATCCTTATAACGTCTATCATTGTCCAGATCTGCATTTCCCGTTGGCCTATTGACCAGATCATGTATGATATGTATTGTACGATGTGCATGATTTTTTATTCTTACATCCCATCTACAAACGGAAGCCGCGTGTAGGCTATTTGGGAATGTATTACATAATCAATACATATTTGCCTTTCCTCCACCCAACGTCCACCAAGGTTAAAAAACAAACATGTCAACTTTGGCAAGTACTGTATTGCTAACTCACCTAGTTGATCTCTTATTTCCCTTTCTAGATACCATCGTCGTCATTATGAGCACCCAAGAGGAGTAAGCTAGGAGTGAGTGAGCCTAAATACCTAACTTTAACACAAACGCTGAACGGAATTGAGATAGTTAGAGCCGGACGTACACCAGTTTCTAAGCTTGGAAGCCGAAGTGGCAGACGATAGCGACGGAGATGAGGAAATGGATGATGACTTAGGTAACCTGTAACCTTTATCTCTCCATATGGTCTGACAGCAAATAGATGGGTTTATACAATTTGAACCGATGGTCGCTGATAGAACCTCTTCACATGCTAATCTCGCTCTCGAGTACCAGCGGGCTGATCAGGATCACCACATTTGGCAGGATTTCTTGGGGCGTGCGCAAGCGCGTGCCATGGACAAGGCTGCAAACAAGGTAGCAGACGAGGTAGCAGACGGTTTAGTGCACAGACTAGGGCACCCTGCATTAAACCCTATTGATAATAATGACTTTCTGTATAGAGTTCCCGTTCAGGTGAGCCTTGTGTCATAATTTGAAGACTCCGTTGTTGATGTCAAGTATTCAGCTTGGCCAGGAGGAAACACTCACCTTCCGAATTATGGAGAAGCTGCTGCTGTTACCCCCAGATTCCACACCTACAATACGCTCTGTCCTTGGGCGTGTGTCCATTCCTGGTTCAATATTCGTGGAAGCTTTAGATGCTAAAACTGTCTACAACACGTGCAAGGACCTCCAGCATGTCCAAATCTCTAGCATAAACGACATATGCAAAATCTCTCCCCAGGACGCCAGGCTCAACCTATGAGAACAGGCAATGTATACACCTGACACCCCGGGTTGGGTAAGGCTAACGAAGAAGCCTTATAAAGGAGATATAGCATTCGTGTACGATGTTACACCATCCTTCGAGACTACACTCTTAGCCGTCCCCCGCATTGCTACTTATCTGACAAACAAGAAGAGGAAGCGATACAATCGTCCCCCCCAAGCACTTTTCCACCCTGAAACTATCCGTGCTTGCTTCAGCGATGAAAGTGTCACAGAATCCTTTTTGTCGTATATGTTCAAGGGCAATAAGTATATCGAGGGCTTGTTACAACTCATAACTGACGACTTTGTTCGCGAGGATGCATTACCAACCCTCGATGAGCTCCTTGGCTTCCAAAATAACCCGTGCATTCCTTCCGAATTCCTTCAAAAAACATACGATGCCATCAATGCACTGGCTCTGCGAGAAGGTGATCGTGTTCGAGTCGTGCGTGGAAACCTGCAAGGATGCTTCGGTGTCATTCAAAGTGTCCTTTCGACGGATGCGCAAGTTCATATTCCAGCGCACGAGGTCTCGGTAACCATTAATTCTCATTATCTGCGTAAGGATGTCCGAGTTGGAGATGAGGTAAAGGTAATGTCAGGCCCTAACGCTGGCTTTGTGGGGTGGGTTGTTGCAGTTGATAGGGCAGGGACTCTTGCACTTTACAATCACAAGCTCCACCTTGAGGTAAGTATATCATCTGGCATGCCGACTAATGTTATTGACATTCCATTAAGATCAAAACATCTGCTCACACCGTTGAGTTTTGGAGTTCTGAAGTTATCACCAACAGCCAACCCGCAGCTACACCTGTCGATGCCAACCAGAAAATGGTAACATCTACTGAAGAAGCATCCATCGCTGATCCTAACCGTCGGTTCATTGGTCGGCACGCTGTGGTCATGGGCAAAAGACATGGATTCAAAAATTACTTCGGGATTATCAAGGACGTATTGAATGATGGATTCACCACTGTCGAGTTGGAAGCTACCCTGTGCCATGTTCGAATTGAAATGAATAAACTGGCTGTGTTGTATGATGCTGTTTTTCTCTTTCTATTGCCTGCTCATAATTTTTTTTCAGTGTGGACGAAAAGTTCATACCGCTTAATGTATCGTTGCTGACGCGAAGTGGTTTCGCAAGACAGTTCGAAGCGTCAACATCTCTATCTTCAGCCCCCTTGACTCCCTTGCCATCGACGTGGTCGTCATCATCTCCTGCATGGGATCCATCCTCTCGCACTCCCATACCCCCGTCCTCTCAGCCATTGGTGCCATCTACCCCTTTGCCTTCAGACTGGGCACGATCAATCATACCCACGCCATCGTCTAATACTCCTGGTAATGTGTGTTTGAGGCTTTTTGGTCAATTACTTATATCTTGTTCATCAGCTTTGAAACCGTGGTTTGCAGCTGCGGAGTTGGGTGGAAAATGTCTGAAGGCCCAGATTACTGGTACCAGACCGGTCCTTCGTGATCCTGGATTCCAACACGGTGATCTCGAGGGCAAACAAGGTATCATTGTCAGTCATGACAATGATGGTGCCAAAATCATGTTCTCTTTGGGTGACCGCATACATGTGCCATCACGATACGTCGTTCCTATTCCACCCACGCTTACTGCACAGAACGTTGTTGTTATCTCCGGAGCGCTAGTAGGCAAAGAGTACACCATTGTCAAGTATGGGCCGTTGGAATGTGGACTCAAGAAACAAAATCAAAAGGGTTCAAAGATTGATGAGGCTCTTCCTACTGTTACATTAAGCATAGTTCTGTAATCGGGCAAGGATTAATGTTGAATACAATCATGATTTTCCGATTCACTTTGGTCTAAGCTTGCCCAAACCATGAATCTTAACGTTCATTAATTGTCTTGTCACCAGCGGCCCAATCGCGGCCCACTCACGGCCCACTCCATCTATTTGAACACTATATTTGGAATGTAGAATTATATTTGCAATACCATGATACTTTCGTGCAGATTCTAAATATGTTGCCGGATATCCGAATTGATTATATTCGGACCATGATTGCGAGGCTCACTCAAAATGTTTTCATTAATATGGTGCCTTATTAAATCTGAACAATTGTAATGCATGTCATTGGTTGCCATATCTTCACCCAAATTTAGACTATGGGGAAGAATACAAAGTACAACAAAATCCGAAAATTATATTATGAAGCTTTTTCGTACATAAATGCTAAATATGTCCACAAGGATGTGGCATGCCATCATATTTGTTGCATAATTCACAATTGTTTATTGAATGTGCACGTGAAATCAATGAGGTGATGAAACTGACAATATCATCTAGATATGTTATCAATATTTTTGGTTCGCGAATTGCTTCTTGCCAGAGGTGTCTCGACAATTTTCTTTAGAACAGATCAGAGACTTCCTCAGACGTCGTATGGCAAGGATTTCCGATCAATTTGCTTTCGGTAGATATGCTAGCGTTCATTGTATCATGGAGCAATTACTTAAAACAGCTCGGCCGGTTACAGCTGCAGATATTTTGTGTCCAAACGGACATGACATTGACAGAAACCGCTCTCCCACTCGCAGTTGTCAAATGATTGTGTTCGGGCGTCCAGGGATGAGTTTGCAAGAATACTTCGATAACTTCACAGTATCTCTGACTTCTAAATGTTCTACCTGCAATGTCAATTTGCTGCGAAGTACTACGTTCGTCCACACTCCTGCTCTGCTTGCTTTTGACTTGGGGCGCGATGTGCCGTCCTTGGATCCTGTTCTGCAGATCACCTGCACTAACTCTCGCATTCCTTACAATCTGAGAGGTGTTGTTTATTTCAGCGACGAACATTTTACTGCTCGCGTGATCACCAACGCTGGCACAGTCTGGTTTCATGATGGAATGCTTACAGGTTCCTCCCTTTTGTACGAATCTCAAAACTTGGCAACTGTCTATACTGACCGAGCAATTTTGGCCGTTTACGGGCGTGGCACTCCTCCCCCCCCTGAATCAAAGAGAACTCGGATTTGCCGTGCGACGCATCGGCCCTCACAGCGCAAGTTAATGAAATCCTATCTGATCTTATCGATATTGCCATTTTAGGAATTTCAGTGTGGGGGAGGCCAAGGGTACTTGAATGACTACGTGATATTCGCGCGTTATGGATGTCTTCTACCTACTCAGACTCTGGAGTCGGAATCCTGTTGCCTTGTCCACTGGTACCCTTTACATTACTCTGTCCAGCAGATGGAGGGGCAAAAATGTCACCTTTCTTCGCAATGTATATGGCAATATCTTCCCCGAACACAGCTGAAACTGCGTGGAATTCCCCGTATGGCTTCTCCTTCAAAAACGCTCTGAGCTTTAGATATAGCGGTTTGAGCTCCCGAAGTGAGAGCATCTCCCATGTTATACCATACTTAGCAGACTGCATGACTCCTGCACTCAGCGCTCTTCCAACTCCAAGACGGATGTAATTTATGGCGTGGATTTCCTTCATCCCTGTGTTACCGTGTCATTGATACAAGGTTATCGTGCTATCTGCCATTCACGTACCATGTTTGCTTGTCCATGGTTGTCCCAGAGCATTATTGTTTTTTTTCATGTACAGTGACAGTGGTGACTCGGCATCGAGCAGTGCGATGATTACTGTTGTTATCATTGTAACGAAAGGCATGCCATCCTTACAACCATTCTTCTTCGTGGACTGTGGTCCAACCCACGGTATTTCTCGGATTGCTCGAGTAATCTCTTCGGTGTCCTGACTGGCTGGAATGTGGGTGTTCTCCGGTCGAAAAAGGCGAGGGGTTATTCGAGAAAGGAGTATAGCTAAGATGGATGCGAGATGGTGCCACCACTTGTCACCGCTATAGTTGGTCTGAACGTAGACATAGGTGTCTTTGATGTACTCGGAACCAGGCTTCGAAGGAACGTCACCTTCTTTTAATCCAGCCGCCGCTAAGCTCCAGTTCACTGGAAGTACCGTCTTTTCCCACAACGTACCCATTTCATGCAATCGGTCAGGTAAGCTCCAGGGAGCACTAGGATTTGATGCGGCTTCCTCGTCTGCAATAGCGGCCGTAGCAGATTCTAACGAAGGCACACCCCTTGGGGCTGCAGTGGTCGTTTTTCCAGGACTCCGATTGATCATCATCCACCAGTTGTAACGAACCGTCCGAACTCTCACCGGCCCATTCGCCGGTGGCTTCGTATGCCACGGAACAAAATGGATTTGCATCGTCTTCAGCATAATAGCCAGAGTTGATATTATAAAGCCCTTTGTGTCCGATGTGTCTCTGGATAAACTTTGAAGCATTTCTAGCGCGACAGGAAGTGCGCTCGTGAAGGCGCCGTGAAGTGAGACAGGGGCAGAAACAGATCTACTTGGCGATGTACCTGCATTGTAGAGGTTATTGGCTAGTTGATCATAAGTTATCGGTGGCCCTCCTTCTTGTAATCCAGTGGCACGATCCGTACCGCCTTCGCATAGGATCGTTATGAGACGGGCATAGTTCGCGGTGTTGCTACCACTTCCTTCCGCCCATGCGAATGGAAACACGGCCTTCTCCCATGCCCGCAACGCAATCTGCCTCAGTGAAGCTCGTGCTACAACAACCGAATCGTGGTGAACTGACTGGGCTTGGATGTGCTTGCGGACACCCGTCATGACTAGGTCTCGCCAGTCATTTTGTAGAATCATCAAAACGTGATACACAATTGAATTTGCCTTGGCTTGTACTTCATCTGCGTGAGCTGCGAGGCCACGTATCGGTCGTGAAGCTGCCATTCCCATTGCAAAATGTGCAAAGAATACCTGTGGTAATGGTAATTGAGTAGTTGTCAGTTAACTGGCTAGGATACCAGTGTGCCGTGTAGCAACAAAAAAAAAGATTAACACAAGCGACCCGCTACTCAACAAGTGATGAAAGGTTGTACGGGTAGCACTTCGCCGGTTGATACCCTTCGAGCAGAGAGGCATTTTACATTCCTCGGTACTTGGTATACATCGATCAGCGCACCATGCCAAGAGCATCATGTTTGCTGGTCGGTGTATGTCAAGTACAGTCCCTTGGGTTGCGGCCAAGTAGCGACTTGTTTAATCCCTTGCTTGAAATGACGTTTAATACAAGACGTACATTAAAGTGGCCTTGACTGTATGTAAGTATCTGAGAGCGGCTGGATGCCGATTTTGGTTGATGGTTGTTCTTGTCGTAAGGCCAATTCGCGCTATCGACGGTGACCTTTGTGTCGTGTTGGATACGGACTACCCCAGGGTTGATACACGGTATCCCATCTTGAATCACTGCTCGACCGATCCACAGAGGGTTCATAACTGACGTTGCGATGACTGAGGCGTTGCCTGTGTGCATATAGTTCAGAGCACGTTCGGCAATGGAGCTGACCTCCACGAGCGTGGTTTCCGGTTTGCCACCCAGCTCCATCAAGTCTTTCCCCTCTTTATAAATCTTCTTCAGCAGAGACGTGATTCCATACGATGTCCAGCTATACAACTTCGGGTAAACCTGTATGTGTCCAGGTTAATTGCCTTTTGATTTATATCTCGCGTTAGAACAGCTGCACATACCTCTGGTGGAAATAACACTACGCGTTTCTTTAGCTCATTCATCATTGAGGAGTGCCCTGGAGCGAGTGCGAGTGGACGGATGATCCGTTTTAGTATAGCTCTTCAAGCAATAGTATCAGTTATACGATGTAGCGCCGAATGTAATATTTCTTACTCTCCAGTCCGATGTATAGGGGATAGTGCGTGAATGTCGATGCTGTATACATTTTCCAAGCGCAGGTCTCTCGTTATTCCCGGATTTTTTATCTTTTCCTCGAACGAGGTATGGGGAAGTTCCCGGTTACACTTTGTTAAGAGGTTGTTTGCCTTACGCTTTGCCTTGTCACCTACTGCCCAAGCCCCAGCTAGTGTTCCTGTAATCAAACCAAGCTGTGCGTCATGATGCTGAATACTTCGACCGCGGGTTGAGTGCATGACGGAATTATAACCCTGGCTTGCGAGTCCTGTTACTGGTTGATGGGGCGACCGTTCGGCATCTTCGACTTCATTGTGACTGTCATCGGACTCCGCATCCAGTTGAATCCCTACCGCTGCATTTACCTGCCGCAAATGTGGCCTAAGCTTCGTCGGGAGTCCGTTCGCCTGGTAGTGTCCTACAGTACGCAATCCTGCTTGTGGGTAAACGGTGTACTTCACGCTCGCCATGTCGTCAGGTTCCTCGGACAGATCATCTTCCTCAGGTTCGAACAGTTCATGCAATAGACGCAAATCCATGAGTACGCCGTATGGTCGCTGGCTGGGCCGGAATTTGGCTATCCTACGTTGGATTTGATACCCAGCGTTAGTATAGATTGGAATCTCTTGAAGTGAGTCATCCAAAAGAGGAAGATCGGTGAGGTCATCGATGTTGATGGGTTGTCGTTCGTTCTCATCAGCACTATCATAAATTCCACTGGGATAGAGAGCTTCGAAGTTGTAGGTGGGTCGATTTTGCCACAGTGCAACTTTACGGACACTGTTGGAATCAGATGGAGTTTGTCTCGATATGTAGTTGCTACTATACCTTATATGCGTTGCCAACGCAATTGTCATATATCGCAGGCGTTGAAAGTCGCGATCCCTGTCCCAATTTCCTGCAGTTTCGGCAGCATTAGCAGGACTCATGCCCAGGTCCTGATTTTGCCCGTAACGCGACGTCACCGTGATCGGAACTCGTTGGGCTAGAAAACCATCCGTTTTGTAGGCCGGAGGAGCGCCGGTCACCCATGCATCATACCTCTTGACGATCTCGCTGTCGAGACGTAGGCAATCAGGCAAGGATAAATGAATGTCCATATCACTGAAGTAGAATTTGTTAGTATATCACGTCATTGGAGATAAGAGTAGGAATGATTTTAGAAATGTAAATACTCTCCAGTCGATGACTATCGACTGGCGAGTTGCACGGTGATATCCTCCTGCTTTAACAAGCCATCTTTGGAGTCCGACGGGCCTCTGCTCGACACATGTCGAGCGGTGAGGACGGGTAACTAGTGCATCACAGACTGATCGTAGACTTACATGGCATTCGTCTGCCAGTAGTACGGTTCCCCTCCCTCGGGGTCGTCCAAATCTGGGTAATCTTTACTGACCGTGACATCACGGTACACTATTCGTTTTAACATCTGTGCTAGGAACATCACGATGATGCGATGATGTCGTTTGCTCATTTGCGTAGAGCCCGCACATGTTCCCGCTGGCACATCCTCACAGGCAGTGCGTAACGAGACTTTGGGTGCCAATGCCAACCAAACATCTTCGGATGCTGGTGATCGTCCGATCAACAACATGCAACCTGTGGGATCAAATCCTAGTTTCGCAAACTTTGGGCTGAAGGTGCGGTATGCTTGGTTCAAATTGAGCCGTAGTTCGAAGTTGTGGTTGACACTCTGATTGGGCAACACCGCCCCTAATCCTGGCCCATTTCCTACGCAAATTCGGAGGTCCATGAACGTGGCGTCGGGATTCCATGCGATATCAGGGCTCTGTGGTGATACTCTCATATCTGAGTCGCAGAGATTGATTTCTACACGCTTGGAAAGCATGTTTATTGCTATGTGCTCCTGTTCCTGGTCATAGAGCCTCTTGAAGAATCCCAGTGGTTTTGACATGCGAGGCTGATTTGCAAAGTTTTCTGTGTTGTGTGCATCGGACTGAGGAGCAAAAAGTGCGGCTTGCAGTGCGAGGTTCTGATCTGCCGCGTCGTGTACGTGAAGTTTTTCGGGTAGGAGTGTTACATCAAATGGGACTTCCAGTAGCAATTGGGCAGCCATAGGTATCAGCGGAAGACTTGGTGAGTTGTGACTTGGTGGTAAAAGATGGGTTTGAAAAAGCTGACAAGTTAACATGCACATTCTCTCGTACGTAACGCAACTTATGTAAGAATGTCAAATGCGAATTTCAGGCCGACTGGCGTATCAACAAATGTGGACATATAACCCTATTCGTATTGACGAATTTCATCCGTTTCCATATCCTCTTCATTCATGTCTATGTCATCCTCCAAGGAGTCATGTCTTTCAATTTCAAACCGACGCTTTCGTGTGACCTGTTTGTCTGCAGAAAATTGGTTAATAATTGCATTGAAAACATGCAGAATACACAAACCGGGACTATGCCCACTGTGGGGCACTCGTCTCTTTGCCAAGTTTGATGTAGATCCACGGTCTTTCGCTATGTAGGAGGGTTATGCTTGATCAGTAGTACGAGAAGCATATCGCGAGGTATTCACTATTTCTTAACCAGGAACCACTAGGTAATGTTGATGTGCCAAGCTTCGGAGATGGAGAACTGGCATTGTTCGAACTCATTGATGACGGTGCTATGAAGATGTCAGATAGAAGAGGTATGGCAGGAACAGTAGGCTTACCAGATGAATATTGGGCTGAAATGAAGAACCTTGCTGTTAGTTGCATATTGGATTGACATATGAGTACGTACAGTGCAGACTACTTATGGACGCGCCAGGAGAGTCCGAAAGATCGAGACCAACATCCAAAGTTGATAGAGACAGGACCTGGGGCTCAACATCTATCGACATTGACATTGGACAACCACATAGAATTAGTTTCATACATAAATCAGCTCCCTCAGCAGTTGCCTAACACTTACCTGGTTCAGTGGTTGTATCAACAGCCAGTGGCCAATTGGTTCCAGTCGAAATGGGTTTGGGTGATTTGCTCCGACATAATATGGAGGGAGACATAGAAGTAAGCCCACTCATATTCGCATCCATGGTATCCTCGAAGGGTTGGGGTGCGACTGATGTGGGGGTGATTTGTTGGCCAGGCGCCGCATCCCTTGGACCTTGTTCATTGGACACGTCCAACGAGCGGATGATGAGCGGGTTGGGTGTTGTATTGCTTGAATCTCCCTCATCGGGCTTGTCCAAGTTGGGGTTATTTCGCCGACTCGGAGAAATGGTGGCTCTTGGTTGGGCGACAGGTGCGTCAGTATCATTGGGAGACTGATTACTGGGACCTTGATGTTTAGACATGTCCGACAAGCAGGAGTTCGTGTCTGTTGGAGCTTGCATGGCTGCTGGTTCGGCTTTCGGTATTTCGATTGCCTGTGTACATTGTTTTGTCAACTGTAGGTATATTTGTAGACGATGAATATGCCAACTTACTGGTTCATAGTCGGCCCCACATGTACGGGTTAAGTCGGGCAACATGTCATCATCTACCTTCCATCGTGAATCAGTTGGGTCAATGCCCTCGGTCATGCCCGATGCTCTCATCATACTGAGCCTGACAATGTTTTTATGTACTTCCTGAAATCAAATAAGTTTCCTGAATGTTTAGAATGGACTTGGATTAAAATACCGTTTCAATTTCATTGAAGAGACCTGCAAGTCTCGGTGGTGGTACATTTAAGTGTGGGGTAGCAGAACACATGTCCATCGATTTAGCCTTGGTCAACCACGTCGAAAGGTCGGCACGCTGTTTATCAACTGTACTGCTGTTAAATCGGGCTATCGAGAGGGTAGCGACATTGATTTTTGGACGGGCGATGACTTCACCAATCGAGATCTGGTCCGGATAACGGTATTTGCGAACAACTTGCGTCTTACCAACGGTCGTTTTACTCCTTGCAGCTACTACTGCCTTCGGCGCGGAACAATGATCGAATAGTTGTTGAATTTCTTGCCGGAGCCACGTAGCAGCGGGACAGTCCTCTAGCATGGCTTCGCGATATGTCGCAACGGCAGCTACTTCGAGCATTCCCAGCACCGCCCATTTTGGAAAGTCTTTTCTCCACGTCGCAGACGAGCGCCATGTGTAGTGCCCACGAGATTCGAGAAACCAGTTGCCAACTGCTTTGGTGCTTTTAGTCTTTCCAACATCCTTGGCGCTCTGCATGCGTTTGATGAGTGCTTGAATATCGGGACTTGCGATGAGCAGCTTGTGTGTCTTCTCGAACGCGGCCTTCGTGAGTTCTGCCTTTGTTCGTGGGAGAACCGGACGGGGGTGGTGATCAAGGTATGATTGCATACCAATCAAGGCTGTCCTGTTACGAACCAAGAGGTGCGCAAACTGACAAGTAATGAGAGTCAATTAGGTTGGAAATCAAATATACACACCTCGGTGGCGGTGTGGTTGGGATTTTTCCACTGGCCCGTTGGATTGGCACGGATCGATCGGAGCACCCAGGAGCTAAGATCCTTCGCGCTAGTCTGAGTCGCCGTGATGAGGTAGAAGTACTTGGCACAGGGGTATACCCAATCCAGAGCCTACAATCGAGGATAAGCATTATTATAAGATGGATTTTTATTCGAAAGTCTCGCTCGTCCACATTGTCCGAGGAGTTAGTCACAAACAACTGGGTCATCGAACATCGATACATGATGATGGTCGAGAAACAGAACAAATGAGCTTACCTCTCGTAAAGCGCAATCGACATCTTCAAATCCCGAGGCTAGGAAAGGCAGGAGTGATTTTGTTAGAAGAGGCAGGGGTTGTTGATAATGCGATTTATGTTTGCAAAAGATCCATGCGAGCTTCCGCTGAATCGTCGCCTGAACGTTTCGTTCGCTCGCAGTGGAAAGTGGCTTCTCCAAGATGTATTCCTTAATGACATCATACACGGCGGAGGTATAGTCCTTGAAAGCAGTTTGATATTCCTCCGCGTCTGTCGCAATGGAATATGCAACTGGACGGAAGTAAGCTACAGTCTGCTCATCGAGTGCCGTCATGAACTTGTCCGATAACATCCCGATAATGGCAGTACTAGAATGGTCAACATCAGGAGCAGCGAGTGACTTCCAAGTCCTAATTGCTGCCGTTGAAACGGCGTCGGCATCGATTCCTGCTTCGGCACCCTTTCCTTCCTCGAAAGCTAGGTAACTCTTATATAGCGTGTTGTCCACCATCTCAAAGCTAGGTGTGGGCGTTACCAGACCAAGGGTTATATCGGCCATGTAAGAAGTCAATTCGGTGAGTATCTGTAGTCTTATTAGAGATCATTCGATACAAGTAACAAATTTTGTGCTTACGCCGCCTGCGGTCTTGTGAAGATGCCCACGAATCCACTTGATTGTGAAAACGGGTTGAAAACGAAAATGAAGGCCTAGCTTGTCGAGGGACCTCATATAAGAGAGTGATTCATTACAGTGTAGAACTTGTGCGAGGGTCGATCGGACGGCAGTGGCCTTTTGAAGAAATGACTGGATATCTGCCTTTGGGGCACCCGTTAACGCCTGCAACATCTTGTAGCTCATCCAGAGCTGCTCTCCATCGCTGACTCCGAATCGAGTGAGTGTTTCGTTCGACGCCAATAGTCGTGCACCTAGAGCGCCGTTCGCGATCATGGGTCCTGCAAACAATCGTTAGCTGCATGTAAATGGCGGACAACGGAAAGGACAGTGACTCGATCCTCACTATTGCCCGAGGAGCGATGTGCCAGTACATGACCACGATATGAACAAATGTAGATCTCGTGGTTCGACACCGTCCAAGAAGCGAGGGAATGCAGATAACAGCTCACCTTCATCGTATATAACTACTCCCCACCAGCCCATGTCTTCAATGAACCGTTTCGCCTCCCCTCGTTCCCTGCCGACACGATCAAGTGCAGCGAGAACTTTTGCACGTTTGCCGTCGACGAGGCCCTTCAACGAATTTTCAAGTAACTGCTTCTCTGCCTCCGCAGACTCCAGCTGCTTCCTTGCGTCGGCCATCCCCTGCGCGATTGCTCCCGCTCGATGTTGTCCACCAGCCGTCTCGATAACTTCCAGGGTTTGCCCAGTTTCCGATAACAAAAGCTCGGGAAGATTGCTGCCCAGGGTATCGTCTAACTGGACACAACCCAGGCCGACATCCTTTCGATTCATGATAAGGATAATGAAATTATCCCGCTGGAAAGGGACAAAGCCAGTGGCTCTCATGCGGGTTAGGAGAAGTTTGGCGCTGGCATCCACGTAGGGTCGGGGGTTGTATTTTTGGAAGGCCAGACTTTTCGGTGGGTTATCGAGATTAATCTTGTTGTAGGAGATAATATGGGAATTCAAGAACGATTGCATCTTGTCGTGAATGCCGAGGGAACCTTCGACAGGACGGGTGTCGTCCTCGTCCTCAGGATCATCCTCAGGCTCGTCCTCAGGCTCGTCCTCGTCTTCCCTGTCAGCTCCCACAGCGGCCGGCATCGTCTTTCCTGCATCTTTTTTCTTACTTTCGGTCGCTTTGCCCTTGACTTTCGACGTGGAACTTTGGGGGTCCTGCTGTTTTGCTTTGCCTTTGCTTTTTGCTGTGGCCTTCGTGGTCACTTTGGGCTTGACTGGTGCGTCGACATCTTCATATGGGCGGATCTTCATTGTTTCCTGGCTTTTCTCGGTATCGGGTTCCACGTCTTCATTGGCTGCCTTCTAGAACTTGTTAGTCTTGCGAGTGGCTCGTTTTAATGGAGTACCAACAGCTGCTAGAGCTTGCGCTCCTGTATCGACGTCCATCGCTGTAGTTGACCCTGGTTCACTTTCTTTCGCCTCTGGAATTGCGACAACCCTGTTCCCGCGCGGGCGAGGAACAGGACGGACTTGCTGCGCCGGAGCGGGTGAAGCACTCGATCTTGTTCGCATTTGTAGGGAAAGTACGCAGATAAAAAGGGAATTAAGATGCGAACACGAAAACAAAACACGGTGATATACTCACGGTCCATCAATTACGTGTAAAACGCTCCGGAATCGATGTAGTAAAACGCCGCTCGGTTAAATCACAATTTCTCTTTTTGGGGCATTTTCCGGTTTTGAAAGCGGTAAAAGGGACAGTACGAAGGAGGAAAAGCGAGGAGAAAAGTTAAAAGAAATACTCTCATTTTCCCACTTGGTATGCACTGAACTGATTAACTTAGGGCCAGTAAGGTTCCATCGACACCTCGCAACGTCCTGCCCATTTCCACCATGGGTCAGTATGTACCAGTGTTCCATCCTACGGGCAGTTGGTCGTAGCGACAGAACTGGTGCCGTTTCCTGTCACTATGGTGGCGGTTGTCGTAGTAGGCATCGTGGTCATGGTGTTTGCGGCCGATGCTGGTGTCCTTGGCTTGTTGCAGTCCCCCATTTATCGTCGTTTTGTCAGCCGTCCCACCACGATCGACAATCCTCCTCGTACAACTTGGTACTTGAACTAGTCAAGTTAGAACCGAGGTACTGAATACTCGGAGGTGGTTTGAACTTGGAACGAGCTTGTTTCTGATAGCGAGGTTCATAGACCAACAGAACTCTCGCTCCTGAACCTCAAAAGGTTCAATCATTGCAAGAGTATAAATAAAGGCTTGAACAAGCTGAACAGCTAGTCACGATTGAATACCGCGGAACGGTGAGGTTAAGAAAGGAGATGTACTGGGACGGAGTAGGCGCACAAACGAGAGGCAGATGACAGAGAATGAGAGTTAACAGGCTATGACGCCAGGATCAAGATTTAGGAATAGTGCTGTGCCTGGCCCGGCCTGAGGCCGTGAGCCGAGCCAAGCCGGGCCAAGTTGACGGCCTCATGACGGCTTTGGCCTGGCCTGGGGTTCTGAAAAGCCAAAGCCAAGCCGTCAAGCCGCGGCTTTTTGGTGAGTGTAATTTACCTGGTTGCGATGTATCATTATATGTATGTTGAAAATCTTTGGTGGTGGGAAAGTAATCCTAATATGGTAACACGTCACGTATGCGTCGCCGCCACAATTCAAACCAACCAAAGCCGCTTCGACGTCGACCACGGTTCACTGTTCCCTATCTACCTGATCCAATGGCAAATCCTGTGGCGTCAAACTTGTCACATCACTCATGCACGCCTTGCATGTTCACTAATTTTGCTAATCGTCATTCATACGGTCAGGCAGCGTATCATACTATTATAATGAGTACTTTATTTGGTCCTTTGCGTATTCTTTACTAACCAAATACGATGTTTTCTCTTGTTTCTCACCACGACGGCCTACCAGGGCCTGTCA
>QMFE01010753.1:0-13294 GCA_003314665.1 Tricholoma sp. MG77 | reverse complement strand
ATGCAGATGCTACAGCTCAATATATTGCAGAAATTTCTTTGATTCTTGACAAGGAAAGGATCACAGCTCTGAAGGGGCAAAGTTTGAAGGATCAGTTGAAGGTTTTCAAGTTAGCTGGAGCTCCAAATTTGAAGGGAATAACAGGCAACACAAAAGTAAAAGATATCAGGGCAGGATTGTCTAAGGCAATAGATCTGTACAAGTCAGAAGAGTGGAAGATTCACAGTGATGGAGCACTTGATGAATCAGAGTCTGGAGAAGAGTTTGACATGCCAGAAGATGATGATGGAAATGAATCTTGGAAAGATGAAGCATAAAGCAGCTGTCCTAATTGGAGTATTTAATGCAATTACATGATAGGTGATGATCTATCCAGGTATTGATAATAGAAATTATTATTATAATCTGTACAGTATGCATACTGCAAGTCACACTGACTCACAGTAAGTGAACAGTACAAATTACAGTAAGTGAACAGTTTATGGGATTGAAATACATGACTCAGTTGCTTAATTCATGTACCAATACATAATACTTGTGTTTTGTGCCACAAAGTCTGGCATGTTGAGGCTACAAACTGATTTACAGCAGTTGTTTCAAGGTTTGTGACGCTTTGTGACAAAGCGTCACATGTCACACTGCCATGACCATCACAGGTATTGGACACCCCCAAATGGAGTCCTGGTAGTCCGATCGGTGTCCACTAGGACAGGTGGGGGACTGTAAAGTACTGGTAAAAAGTACAAAAATGGATGTCTGTGCACAATTCTGTGTGCATTACCTTATCCACGACAAGGTGGATGACATATCCTTTGTGGATGGGCAGCCTGTCTTCCTAGGGGTTGTGGTTGGTGGTGGGCAAACACTTCAGAAGACATGGCATATCATTATCTTTCAGGAGCTCTCCTCCATGGCACAACTTCTGCAAAATGTGCAAATCTTATCCTCCATTTCTTTCATGTCTGATGCTATGTATTTAGGTTTTCCACCTCAATGGGGTTCAGAGCATTGCCATCAATGGCAAGATCTCCTTTAAAAAGGAACCCCATTAGGGTTCTCATCTTCTCGAGCATTGGGTCTGCTGGGCACAACCTTTCTGTGTTGTATTTCATTATATTCTTTGTGAGCATTGCCATTCCACATTGTTTACAATTCTTTCCTATTTATTGCAAATCTGTAAGACCAGCCATAATCCGTGCAGGATGAGAGACAGGTACATCAGCAATTGGTAGTTTAAGTTTCCAGAGGTTTTAAAACCCAGGAAACCTCTAAAAAACACAAAAAAACCTGGAAACCCAAGTTATTTTTTGCAGAAACCTCACTCAAAAACTATCTATGGAAACCTAGAAAACCCCTAAAAACCTCAGATACCTTGAAACACGTCCAGGACAGTTATGCAAGTACTTGTAGATCTAGAAATAGCACCATTAAAAGGAAATTACACTAGAGCTAGAGTTTTCGTGGTGATGCCAAAGTTATATGCAGCAGGAAAAAGACCACTAGCCTTTAATCAGGCTACTAGGGATGAAGATGTTGGCACGATACTCAGATATGAGGGACACATCTCCATTTTCGAAGTCATTTTCTTTGTCTTCTTTGTGGAGATCATTCAAAATTACCTGCCAATGCCTCTTGCTGACCTTGTCAATGTATCCCATGAAGGTGTTAACTTCGTGTGTGAAGTTGTCGTCCGAAAATTCTGCCAATTCTTTGGAACTCTTGGGGGTCCCATTTGGTAAGTAAGCCCTAAAGGCATGCTCGGTCTGGTATACAAAAGTTTGATTGGATGTTGAAAAGGAATAGAGAATGACATACCGCGACAAGCATCAGTGCATACAAAGCTTTCAGAGGATGTTTTGCACCAATTTCAGGCTTAAGAACCAACTTATCAGCCAATCTGAGATATTTCTGGGCCGTCGCCATCAAGAGCTTCATTTGAAGAAAGCCGTTAGGTTTCTAGATGAAATCACAAAAGTCGAAAATTATAATGGGTAGAAGAAGCTAAATAGTCAACTTACTATGTACTCCTCATCCTTTGCAGAAACCTTGGATGCAAGCGGAGTCGGTTGGGCATGATAACCTGGACCATCATCTTGCACTGCCCACCAGGCATATTCCTTGATTTTATTTGGTTGGTTAGCATATTTTGGCGCCTTGAAGAACTCTGTTACATCTGCAAGGATGTCTGATGCAAGCTTTGCTTTCTTGACGTTCATCTGTCAGCATGCCTGAAAAACAATCACAAGAATTGGTCAGAGAGTTATAGCTTATGAGTGTGGCTCATGGTGCTACATACCTTGTTAACAAGTCGTCATTACTCTTGAGGACTAAATCAATCTCTGGGTACGATAAATCGAATATCTTCTGTACAATTTCCAAGAATCCGGGTGCCTTTGTCTTGAAATCTTTGAAGGGTTTATGTGATACATAAAGGGCTTGAGCAAGCAAAGGGAGGAACGTGCTGGTCCACCGAGGATCCCCAAGCAAGTTGTCCATCTTTGGCGCTTTTGTCATTTGATGAATGGCCTCGCTTTCTTCTTTGACCTTGGTTTTTTTTGCTTTCAATGTGGTCGTCTTCGCAGGTGCTGCTTTGGATTTACCCTTTGGGTCCGCCTTTAAAAGATATATAGTCATTATTGAATTAACCATAAATTAACATTGTTAATCACCTTTAGGGTGTCTTCCACATCAACCAAATCAATATCAATACCCACAAGCTGTCAGAAAACATCAATCAGTATGTACATTCGGTGGGAAGAAATGGCTTGAAAACTTACCTCATTTGTCCTTGCCTTGTCCCATTGGAGGTGATCTGGGAATCCCAACTGCGAAGTCCCTGAACGTTTGACAGGGACAGGACACATGGCTGGCTTCTCTGCCTCGGCATCCTCATTGTTGAGGCCACCAAGGGCTGATTCTATGCTGTCCTCTCTTGGAGCTGGAGGGTGGGCTTTGGTCTTTGATTTGACCTGCAAGCCTGCATTCTGATATTTCTTGGGCACAGTTCTGAATCTGATGAAGTTTCAGTGAGGATGACTAAATTTGACACGCATGTGACTTACACTTTGGCCTTATCAGCTGATGATTCTGATTTCTTCCCTTCACCACCATCCCCACCACGTAACTTGCTGGCAATGATATTGACATCGCCACGTACTCCCTTTTTCTGCTTTTTTGTTGTCTTGGCCTTCTTCACCTTTCAAAATGTTAGTTGGTGAACAAACAGTATTTAATTCTGGAATATTCACAGTGATCTTGATCTCTGACTCTGCATCTTCAGAACATGGGGGAACTTCATCAAAAGATTCACCCTCACTTTCTTCAACTTGGGCCCCTCGGCACTTATGCTTCACACCTGAAAGGCGGTGTGATTCTCTTTTTCCATCCTGGAATCAGCTTGCTCTTTATCAACGTCCAATGGTGCCAAGAATGCCTTCACCATCTCAGCCTTTCGAATCAACTCTTCCGCTGCCTGACATTTAGCCTCCTTGTTGGCCGCTATCTTTTCCTTGTCAGCAGCTACCTCCTCCTTTGTGCGTTGACATTGCTTGGGAACATCCTGATCATTACTGATGGCCAGAGTAGACTTGCCAACCCTGGCAGGCCTTGTGGCCTGATGACTTGGAGCTGGTTTATCAATGAGGGGGTTATTGGTAGCTGCAGTTCCCTTGACCATTTTCCCTTTCTTCGCTGGTGGGGCATCCTCAAATGGCTGCTGAGCACTTTTTCGACTGTTGTTGAGCAGGAGGCTCCTCGGTAGATTGGCTTCTGTTGGGTATGTCATCGTTATGTTTAGTTGCCAAGATACCTTTTTGACCACCACACCTTTTAGGTTGTGGGTTATCAACTGGGGGACCAGCAGTGTTCCTTGAGCAAATTTTGGGTGGCATTGTGAGGTGGTTACAAGTATTGGCTCAAAAGTAGTAGGGTGGATAAAGGAGGTTGTTGTCAAGTCTTTGGGGAAAGTTGATGATGACACAAAAGTGAGCCAATTTTTCATAAGTCCAACTCATGTGCTGTTCCCAACACTGCTGTAACTTCTTGCTGTAACTATTTTCTCTGCCAATGCCACCCCAACCACCTATCTTTTGACTGCCTGCTGTGTGACCGGAAATGCCATAGTAGTGGCAGCCTTTTAAAACACCAAGAATCAAAGCATCCAAATGTCACTCACCCAGAGGAAGCAACTCACTATACTCAAATTCGTCACCCTCACATTAGACCCATGTCAGTGGCTTTACTCCTATGTACTTGGAGTAGATGATGGTGGCTTTTGCCCATTGACCATGGTCAACCTAATGTGGGCCCATGGGTTGTCATAGTTCATGTTACAAGGATGGGCTCATCTTGAGTAAATATACCATCTAAATAGGGTGGGCCTATGAGCAGCCTGCAGTGTGCAGGACACCATATACACTGGGTGAGCCCATGGGGTATCTGGTATGTACATTAGGCTATCAATGATTGGTAGGCCCATGGGATGTATGAGGTGGCATTTAGACCATTGGTGTTGGGTGGGCCCATGGGATGTCTAGAGTTGAATTAGACCATTGGTGTTGGACGGGCCCATGGGGTAGATAGAGTTGCATTAGACCATTTGTGTTGGATGGGCCCATGGAGTGGATGAAGTTGCATTAAACCATTGGTGTTTGGTGGGCCCATGGGATGGGTGGAGTTGCATTAAACCATTGGTGTTGGGTGGGCCATTGAATTAGACCATCAGTGGTGGGTGGGTCCATTGGATGTCTAGAGTTGAATTAGACTATTGGTGGTAGGTTGTCCTATGGGATGTTTAGAGTTGCATTATAGGAATGGATCTTGCATACCTGTACCCTATCTGTGTTCTGTTTCCATTCATCACGTGACTCACATCCATTTCCATTTCTATATTTCTCATCTGTTCCGTATTTCTCATCTGTTCCGTATGTCTCATCTGTTCCATATGTCTCACCTGTTCCATATGTCTCATCCATTCTGTATGTCTCATCTGCTCTGTATTTCTCATCCATTCCGTGTTTCTCATCTGTTCTGTATTTCTCATCTGTTCCGTATTCCCCATCTGTTCCTTATTTCTCATCCGTTCCATAAAGTCATCCATTCTGTAAAGTCATCCGTTCCATAAAGTCACCTGTCCCGTAAAGTCACACATTCCGTAAAGTCATCTGTTCCATATGGTCAGCTTGTTCCATAAAGTCATCTGTTCCATATGGTCAGCTTGTCCCATACAGTCATCTGTTCCATAAAGTCATCTGTTCCGTAAGGTCATCTTTTCCATAAAGTCATCTGTTCTGTAAGGTCATCTGTTCCATACAGTCAGCTTGTTCCATACAGTCATCTGTTCTGTACAGTCACCTATTTCATAAAGTCATCTGTTCTGTACATGTTATCCATTCCATACAAGTCATCTGTTCTGTACATGTGATCCATTCCATAAAGGTCAACTGTTCCACACCAGTAATCCATTCTGTACAGTCATCTGTTCTGTACAGACATCTGTTCTGTACAAGTCATCCATTCTGTTCATGTGATCCATTCCATACCAGTTCTCTGTTCCGTACAAGTCATCCATTCTGCATTTGTCATCTGTTCTGTACATGTACTATTGGTTAATTGGTGACAGTATGGTGCCATGTACAGAATGGATGACTTGTATGGAACAGATGACTGTACAGAATGAGTCACTGTATGGAATGGATCACATGTACAGAACAGATGACTTGTACAGAACAGATGTATAGAATGGATGACTGGCACAAAACAGATGACTTTATGGAATAGGTGACTGTACAGAAAAGATGACTGTATGGAACAAGTTGACTGTATGGAACAGATGACTTTACAGAATGGATGAATTTACAGAACAGGTGACTTTACAGAATGGATGACTTTATGGAACAGATGACTTTACAGAACGGATGACTTTACAGAATGGATTACTTTATGGAACAGATGACTGTATGGAAAGGATGACTTTATGGAATGGATGACTTTACGGAATGGATGACTTTAGGGAAAGGATGACTTTATGGAATGGATGACTTTACAGAACAGATGACTTTATGGAACAGATGACTTTACAGAATGAATGACTTTACGGAATGGATTACTTTATGGAACAGATGGCTGTATGGAAAGGATGACTTTACGGAACGGATGACTTTAGGGACAGGATGACTTTATGGAACAATTACAGAATGGATGAATTTACAGAACGGGTGACTTTACAGAACGGATGACTTTACAGAATGGATGACTTCACAGAACAGATGACTTTACAGAACGGATGACTTTATGGAACAGATGACCTTATGAAACAGATGACTGTATGGAACAGATGACAATGGATGACGAGTATGGAACACCAGGTCCTCTCATAAACCAGGATTCTACACTGCATATGGTATTTTCATGATTTCCCCAATGTACTAGCAGAACAGTCCAGCTGTTCCATTATAGTAAACCCCCCTTCCTCCTCATTCCTCTGAAAGGCCTGTAGCCCTGTAATTCAATAACCTGCCAACTGTTCCTCTTGTAAACTGGGATTCTACACTGGATATAGTGTCAATGTGCACCCCCCCATGCACTAGCCAAATGGTTCGGCCATTCCTTTATAGCAAACACCCCTGGTGCTTTGTTCCTCTCAAAGGCCTGCAGCATTGCAATTCAACAACACCTGAGTGGGTCCTGTCATAAACCTGGATTCTACACTGCATATATTACCTTCATGCACTCCCAAATGCACTAGCTGGATGGTTCAGCCATTCCTTCATAATACACACCCCTTCCTCCCAATTCCTCTCAAAGGCCTGCAGTGCTGCAATTCAATATTCCTCTCATAAACCAGGATGCCATACTCCACACAGTACCTTCATGTGCTGCCCAATGCACTAGCCAAATGGTTAAACTGTTCCTTTATAGTAAACACCCCTTCTCATTCCTCTCAAAGACCTGGCACAGCACTCTAATTCAATAAGGCCATAATTATGCCTTTCATGAACTGGGATTTGGCACTGGACATGGTATATTTACCCTCTCCCACATGCACTGGTTGAAGAGTGCAGCCATTATCTTATGGTAAATACCTTCTTCATTTCTCTCCATAACTCAGAGCACTGTAAATAAATAATATTAGAATTATTCCTTTCATAAACTACTAGTACTAGTATTCTACACTGTGTATATATTATGTTCACACTCCCCCAAAAGCACTAGCCACATGGTGCAGTGGTTCATGCATGAGTATACACGGAACGGATGATATTATGGAACAGGTGATATTACAGAACAGATGAGAAATAAGGAACAGATGAGAAATATGGAAACAGAAATGGATGTGAGTCATGTGATGAACGGAAACGGAACGCAGGTAGGGCCCGGGTACGGGTACGCAAGATGCAACCCTCACAACACATGTAAAAGGCCACCTCACAAGGCGATTATGTGTTCGACGATCATTGACTACATTTCTCTGGCCCAGGGAAGCTGCAAGAAACCAAAGTAAGCTGTTCTTTGCTCTTGTATTATCATTTCCACTAACTACAATGATTTTCCTTCTTTTCTAGGTTTCCGATAGGTTATCTCTCACAACGGCCCCATCTCATGCCCAAGCCCTCCTCCCTGTCCACACAGGATGTGAGGTCAGTTCAAGTTTTTTTTAATGTTCTTTGTTGTTTTGTTTATACTGACTCATTTTTAGTTCTATCTATGGTATAACGACAATGAGACCACAGCACCAAAGAACCACCGCTGCGAGCAACTGCGCACGGGGTGGGAATGGGTACAACTACAAAACGGCAACAGAACGGCAACATGCACAGACAAAGCGGAACAATAATGGAATGATGGAATGATGAGACAACAGGGAGACAACGGAAGGGTGTAACGACGAGACGACGGGAGACGAGGTTGTTCTTTGCTTGTGTCAATTATTATTTTTACTAACAAAGCTTTACTATGGGGAGGAAGCAGGGGAAATAAAAGGGGCACAACGACACGAGGGGGACGATGAGGGGACGATGAAGGCAACCTGGCACCCAGCACCCACCCCCACTACTGTGAGCTACTGCTCACAGGGTGGGCAGGGGGTGCTATGGTGGTGAGGGTGCCCAAATGACAAGACAACAGGGAATGACAACAGGGCAGGATGACAAGGAGGGGGGCGAGGGCGAGGACGAGGAGATGATGAGGAGGAGCATGAGGATGAGGGAACGACGGTGCCAACCCAGCACCCGCCCCTGCCACAGTGAGCAACTGCTCGCATGGGGGATTGCGGGTGCTAGCGGCAACGGCAACAGGACGATGAGGAGGGACAACAGATGACAGACAGAGGGAGGACAGCGGGATGACCACAACAACAACAGGAGAAGGACGACGCACGAGGGCCGAGGAGAACACACCCAGCACCTGCCCCTGCCACTGTGAGCCTCTGCTTGCATGGGGAATTGTGGGTGTTAATGGCGACAACAGGACAACAACAACAACAACAAGTGTGCCTTAAATTTATTCTTTTCCCTTTCGTTTTGTTTCTTTTTATTCTTACCAATAAATGTTTTTAGATTCTACTTACAATGATGAGAACTGGCACAACGTCAGAATCACCACCCCCTCTTGCTCATAAACGCGAGGGTGGTTCATAGTACAATTAAATAGCTACTAACATAGTTAGGTTAGATAGAATATATCTATATAATGTACATACACTTGGAGTCTGATGAAACCCATGCAGGAATTGACACCTGCCAGTACCTGCTGTGTGTCAACCTGCAGGTCAACAGGTTACTACTTGTGCAGGTACGGGTACAGGTAGAGCTCTGGGTACCTGCTGGAGTACCTGTGCCATTGCCTAACTACTACTAGTATTCTACACTGTGTATATTGTATGTTTACACTCTCCCAAAAGCACTAGCCACATGGTGCAGTCACTGCAGTGGTTCATGTGGCATGAGTATACACGGAACAGATGGTATTATAGAACAGGTGATATTACAGAACAAATGAGAAATACAGAAACAGAAACGGATGGGAGTTACGTGCTGAACAGAAATGGAATGTGGTGACCGGAAATGGAACATGATGAACGGATACAGACATTATGAACGGGAATGGAACAAATGGGAATGGATGTTACACAGTGTATATAATATATTGACAATCTCCCGAAATCACTAGCCACATGGTGCAGTGGTTCATGCATGAGTATACATGGAATGGATGATATTACAGAACAGGTGATATTACAGAATGGCTGAGAAATACGGAAACAGAAATGGAAACAGAAACGGATGGGAGTCACGTGATGAATGGAAATGGAACATGATGACCGGAAATGGAACATGATGAATGGATACAGACATTATGAATGGGAATGGATGCAAAACATATGGAATGGATGAAAATACAGAACACTGACATTCCTATATGTGCCAGTGTGATGTGATCAAGTCTGTTCCATTCCTCATCCTTTCCCTGCTTATCCCACTGTATGCCACCTACAAATAATTATGTAAGCAACAGATAACCTACTGATAAGAGATCCAATCAGAGATCAGCTCAGCACATCCTTGGCAGTACCCATCATGGTGATGTGCAATTCGGCTGCCTCTGATGTTGCCATCAACGTTGCCACACTATGTCATGCTCATCATGCTCAACAATGAGCACACTGTTCCACTCATTCTGGACCATTTCCCTCTGCTTTTTTTGTTAGATAACACTTTAATATGTATAGAGGGTTAATAAACAGCCATATTTCCACTTTTACACCTATACTCAGGTCTATAGTAAGCATTTTTCCTTGATCAGGGGAGGAGGTGGATCTCTTCTTTTCATTGAGGGGCTCTACTACATGTACAGTGCTAGGAAATGGTATATATAGCTATAGGAGAGTGGCCTTGGAAGCCCTGTAGTAGTCAGCATAGGCAGAAGAGAAGATATGGAGTCAGGAGGAGGTTCAGCTATTCTGTGAGATCTGTGGGGCCAAAATGTTCGCTTTCTTTGATTCCTAGGTCTAATGTAAAACCATAACACAGGTTAGTAGAGGTTATGGCATGGGGAGAAGTTCTTGGCTCACCAGGGCATGAGTTCCCAATCAACAGAGGTTAACTTTACTAACCATGGATCAAGGACATTACCTATTGTCCAAAGCATATTCCAAGTGGATCATATAGCATATAAGCCCTCAAAGGCAGCCTAGGTACAATCCTGAATGTCAAAATATCACCCTACAAAGTAGGGTTTCACCCACTGAACAATCCTCTTTGTTGCTCCATGCCAGTTCATGGGGTCAATTAGTGGCAGTATATACAGACATACCAGTGTATCCTGAGTAAAATGACCACCTTGGAATGGTCTATAAGTCTATAAAAGAGAGGTGAAGAATCCATGCATTGAGACAGATTATAGTCACTCACTCAAGGTTCACAGAACTTTATCTGCTTGATATAGTATAGATATTACTGCACAATGTCATGGTGAATGAGGTTCCCTTGAGTTGGGGACTGTCCAAGTAGGAGGAGAGGCCATAACATGTACCAGAGAGCAGGGTGAACCAAGTGTTCCAAAAAAGGAAATAACTCGGAAATAACTCAACAGCAAAATGACGCATTGGTAATTGGACATCTGTGGTGGATAGAGGAGAGTCTATTCCATAGAAGGCAAAAGAGAAGATGGAAATCCGTGGAGAAACAGTGATCACCATTTATCAACACTGTCTTGAGCACCCTCCCTCCATTTCTCGATGGATTCCCTTTGGTCCTTTTGCTTCTTATGGAATCAAATTGTCTCTACCCACTCTTGCTCTTTTATTACAGGTGCAGTGCATCATTATTGAGCGATTCTTGAATTATTGCCTTTTTTGGAACACCTGGTTCAACTGTCTCTCTGGTATGTTCTACTGGCTCAACTGCTGTCTGGATAGTCTATAATTCAGGGGAACCTCATATGCTGTGATACTAGATTCTAATCCATACACCACACCAAGAAATTACAGCACAGTATGCCTTGGTTGAGTGGCTGTATCCTATCTCAACATATTGACTCTCTACCACTCTTCTATAGAATCATATACCATTGCGGGGTATGGATACTACTACTACTGCTTTATTTTACCTGTCTATGCTGTTGCCAATGAGCTGTAAGAGCTGGCATAGAGTGACCAGGTAAAATAGGTGAGTATGTAAAGGCCCTACTTTCTAGGACAAAATATTGACTTTCAGAATTGTACCTGGGCAATTTGGGTGAGATGATTGACTATACTAGATGGTTTGAAGGAGATTTGGATGCCAAGTAAGGTTTGTTTTCCATGGTAAGTCATTCTCATGCCTGTCAATGGCAAACCCATGCCCTGGTGAGCCAAGAACTTCTCCCCATGCCATAACCTCTACTAACCTGTGTTGTGGTTTTAAATTAGACCTAGGAATCAAAGGAAGCGAACATTTTGGCCCCACGGATCTCACAAAATAGTTGGACCTCCTCCTGACTCCATATCTTCTCTTCTGCCTATGCTGACTACTACAGGGCTTCCAAGGCCACTCTCCTATCATTTAATAATGCTATTATATCCTATTTACATGCACATTTCATAATGGAAAGCCCCAGGAATATAGGCAAGTGGTAACCTCTTCTCCCTCCCCATGTAGTGAATTAAAACACAATCCTTGGCTTCCAGCTCTCCAAACCTCATTCCCCACTCCTCAATGCATTCCTCCACCCCTCCACATGAATCCATTTGGTTTCAGAGGATGCAGAAGCCCCAGTAGATGGCATGCTCTCTCATACCCCTCCCACTTCTCCCTATTTATCTTCTTTTCTACTCAAGTGGATCCATCCCCAGTCATATATATATGTAGCTATATATACCATTTACTAGGCCTGTACATGTAGTATATCCCCTCAATGAAAAGAAAAGATCCACCTCCTCCCCTGATCAAGGGAAAATGCTTACTATAGAACTAAATATAGGTGTAAAAGTGGAAATATGACTGTTTATTAACCCTTTAAAGTGTTATCTAACAAAAAAAGCAGAGGGAAATGGTCCAGAATGAGTGGAACAGTGTGCTCATCGTTGAGGATGATGAGCACGACATGGTGTGGTAACATTGATGGCAACATCAGAGGTAGCTGAATTGTGCATCACAATGAGGGGTACTGCCAAGGATGTGCTGAGCTGATCTCTGATTGGATCTCTTATCAGTAGGTTATCTGTTGCTTACATGATTATTTATAGGTGGCATACAGTGGGATAAGGATGAGGAATGGAACAGACTTGATGACATCACAGCCAGATAGGAATGTCAGTGTTCTGTATTTTCATCTGTTCCATATGTTTTGCATCTATTCCTGTTTATAATGTCCGTTTCCATACATCATGTCCCATTTCCATATATCATGTTCCATTTCCATACATCATGTTCCATTTCCGTTCATCACATGACTCCCATCCGTTTCCGTTTCCGTATTTCTCAGCCGTTCTGTAATATCACCTGTTCTGTAATATCATCCGTTCCGTGTATACTCATGCATGAACCACTGCACCATGTGGCTAGTGATTTCGGGAGATTGTCAACATAATATATACACTGTGTAACATCCGTTTCTGTATGTTATATCCATTTCCATTTGTAACATCTGTTTTCATTTGTCATGTCCATTTCTGGTTCTGTTCATCATGTCACATGTGAATCACACCCGTTTCTGTGTCTGTATTTCTCATCTGTTCCATATTTCTCATCTGTTCCGTATTTCTCATCTGTTCCATATTTCTTATCTGTTCCTTATTTCTCACCTGTTCCTTATTCCTCACCCGTTCCTTATTTCTCACCCGTTCCATATTTCTCACCTGTTCCGTATTTGTCATCTGTTCCGTATCTGTCATCCGTTCTATATTTGTCATCTGTTCCGTATTTGTCATCTGTTCTGTAATATCAGCCGTTCCGTAATATCATCCGTTCTGTTTCATGTTTCTCATCCATTCCATATTTCTCATCCATTGAGTATATGTACATTATTTAGATATATTCTATCTAACCTAACTATGTCAGTAACTATTTAATTGTACTATGAACCACCCCCACTTCACATTTACGAGTGAGAGGGGGTGGTGATTGCGACGTCGTGCCAGTTCTCGTTGTTGTATGTAAGTAGAATCTAAAAACAGTTATTAGTAAGAATAAAAAGAAACGAAATGAAAGGGAAAATAATAAACTTATGGCCCATTTTTTGTTGTCATTGTTGTTCTGTCGTCACCATTATTCCCAATGCTCGCAGTGGCAGGTGCAGGTGCTGGGTGTGTTCTCCT
>QMFE01010722.1:0-11429 GCA_003314665.1 Tricholoma sp. MG77 | reverse complement strand
GCATGAATGCATATCATGAAAGCACAATCAGCAGTGCGATGATAATCGCGAAATCGCGATCGATTAAGTTGTCACTCTGATCATTAATCAACAATTACTTAATGTCACCCAAAAGTCACCTCGCTGCCAAATGCCAGAAAATGCCAAAATGGCAGCTCAACTTTGAGCTCCCCTACTGAACGGTGTCAGGCATCCCCTTGGAGGCTTCACAAGATCAACTACAACATACTCCAGAGTCTGACCTTGAGCCTTGTAATCTGTGAACACATATGCACCAGTCAAAGCAGTTTGCCAACGCCTCACCATCACATTGTGCCTGTCTCTTTTCTGGATAGGAAATGTTTGTTCACTGGGAAAGATTGGCAGCAGCCCTCTGGCAGACCTGGGAACTGAGGAAAGGTGCCATGAGAGAGCTTGAAGATCACCACTGCTGGTGGGAATTGTAGGTGGATTCACCCCATGTTGTCCTTGTGGTGATCTGGCTCTTAGGGGTCCAGTACCAGTCCCACCACTTCACCACATGTCCCATTCACTAAATCTGCTTTGGTGGCAATGTTGATAACCACCATTGCTTCCATCCCCACAGCAATCTCCACTTCCTGCTCCAGCTTCTCTGTTTCATTTGGCTTCATCCCTGCCACAATCACTCTCTCTTCTAATGACAGCCAATTTCTCTCTGGCCCAGTGGTGTCTTCAGAAGGGTGGCCAGTGAGTCTCTGTAATGCATCTTTATTACTTAGTCTGAGACACTGGCAGCCACCTTCCATGATTTTCCATGGCTTGTTTTTCGGCATGCGGTGCTCCCAACCATTACTTGTCCCTGTCCCTCTTGAAGTGGGGCCATCGGCATCAGTGGCAGTTAAAGATTTACATAAGGACATATGGTTGTACAAACATTGGGAAGGTGACAAATGTGGGGAGTTCCCATGTCTGGAGGAAGTGTTCAAGGGGACTCCTGGGAGCAATTCACTCCACTTCTTCTTTCAGCCCCAGGATGACATTTGTGGGTTGTGTAACCATTGTGTTAAATCAATGTTTCTGATTGCCCCAGCAGGCTTCTTTAGCATACAATACAAATAGGCAGATGGGAAAAAATCATGGTAGAAGTGGGGTCTCAGGTCCTGACTGAGCAAACTCATCTGGGCAGAGTGTGAGCCAAACTGAGGGGCATCCACATGCAGAAGTGATATGTTGCAAACAGGCTCAATACCAGCACCTCTTTGTTGCTCATTGCTACACTCTGTCAGTTTGCCAAGAGTATAATAGGGTTGTTCACAGTAGCCATTTTTGGCTCATTTTTGGCTCATTTTCATGTGTTTGGCAGAAGAATGATCAGAATGATCCGAAAATGAAACGAAAAATGACGTGAAAAATGGCTACCGTGAACACCCTAGAAAGCAAAAATAACAAAAATGATGCAAAAATGCATTTTACATGGTCCTCAGCAGTGGGGGCAAGTGCTCGGCATATTCAAACTCCCCCTCAAATGACTTGGTGAAATTATTTTTTCAAGTCCATAATCACTCCTCAACATAACTCATTGCTGGGTTATTTACCAGTCTTTTTTCAAGCTTTGAGTACAGAATAAATATATTAATTGATACTACTTACTACAAAAATTACTATGAAAGAAATACTAATACGAAAGGGGGTGGGGCGCATCATAGTGACTTCGCTCGTTGGAGATAGGGAGTGGTGACGTGGCCATTAGCACCCAATCCACCCTGCGAGCAAATGCTCGCAGCAGCGGGTGTCGGGTGCTGGGTGCTTGTCCCCCTGATCTTCTCCCTCACCCTGTCCCGTACGTGTTGCCCCTCTTCCCCCTCACTCCTGACACTATTCCTCCTCCCTGTCATCCTGTTCCCTCCTTGGCACTTGCCCTCCCTGCTGGCCCATACGTGCCAGCCATCCTCCCTACAAGCAGCTGCTCGTAGCGGAGAGGTCTGGTGCCGTGGTTCATATGCATGGGTGGGTGCCATGTCATTCAGCTCCCTGTTCTCCGCTGAGGGGTAGTCGTCATCATCAATAGTTAATATCTAAAAACTTCGTTAGTAACAAAAAAAATGAAATGAACAAGAAAAAACTTACCTATGGCCCAAGAGACGTTGTCGATGTCCCTTAAGCCCTTTTTGTGTTCCTTGTCGTACGGCACTGTATCCGTCGCCTGTGCCTTCCGTTCTTCCATCCTCATCGTCCCCGTGCCCTGCCGCCGCTGTTTTGGTCATGTTGTGTCATTGTCTGTCCCCGTCCCTGTCGTCATCTTGTGGTTGTGGTTGTCATTGTTGTCTTCATCATCGTCAGTCTTCATCCCCTGGTCCCCATCATCATTGTTGTCGTTGTCGTCTGTCCCCTCATTGTCGGTGTCGGTGTCATCCTGTCCCATTGTTTTTGTCATTGTGGCTCCCCTTCTTTGTCGTCATTGTGTCCTCCCTGTTTTTGCTGTGCCAGTGGTTTCCACCCTGCAAACAGCTGCTCACGGTGGTGGGGTGCTGGTGGCTGTCGTCATCTTTGCCTTGCCATCCCTTGTCCCTGCCCCATTGCCCCTGTCGTTGGACATCGCCCTGTTTTGTTGTTGTCCTGATCCATCATCCACCCCACGAGCAGGTGCTCGTAGCGGTGGCGTCGTTGTGGGTGTGCCGTCTTGGCGCCGTCTCGTGGTAAATAACATACATAAAACCTAGAAAAAGCAAATGAAAAGATTAGTTAGTTGAAAATAAAAGAAAACAAAAAAACATTACCTAGGGCCCAAACGACCTGTCATCATTTGGGCCCGATGTTGGTTTGCGGCGGTTGGTGGCGTTAGTCGATGTGGGAGTGGGCGTGGGAGTTGTGACAGCCAGTGGTGACAGAGTTGTGGTGGTAGTGGTAGAGGTGTGAGGGAGGGGGCATCGTTGTCAATCATGGTCACTGCAAGGGATTAGGCGTTGGAGCGGAGTTTGAAGTAACAAAAAAAATGGAACATGAAAATGACTTGAAAATGAAAGCAAAAATGGCCATCTTTGCAAAATGGGGGGATGTACTCCATTTTGCAAAAATGATCATTTTTCAGGTCATTCTTGACTCATTCTGAGGTTCATTTTTGAAAAATGAAAGAAAAATGAAAAGTGAAAATGAGCCGAAAATGGCCTGAAAATGGCTACCGTGAACAACCCTAATCTCACCCACAGGACACAGTGGAGGAACACTCCGTTGGATGTTGCCACATTTTCTAGTGATGTCTATGCATTTGGCATGGTCGTGTATGAGGTTTGTGTATATGCCTTGTCCTTACCAGATTCAAAAGTTCCCATTGCCATACACATTATGCTCAGATATACAGCAGTCACATACTGTTTCATGACATGCCTGACATGAAAGTTATTTTAGAAATTGTCACAAACCAAAGGCCGATTAGTGGTATAGAGAACTCAGATCTGCCATGCTGAAAGCAACGGCCTGCTCAAACCAGTCTATAAAGACTATGAAATGACAGACTGTCAATGCTATAAAGCAAGTATGTATACTGGGGTAAATCTTAGATGTTGGATTAAGGTATCTCTACTACTACCAGTTGCCCATAATAGGGCTGTAGGTAAACAATACCAAATAAGGGGAATAGAGTAGGATAGAAAGGAATGAAATGGAAGTATAAACAATAGGTAGGGAATTATATATACCTGGGGGTTGTCCCCTTACAGGAACTGCTTTCCATGTAGTGTTACGTCTGCTTTAAAATCTACAGCTGAAACCTCTCACATGAACACCTTCCCATTGGCGAACCTTCTGAAGACCCCTTTGCCTTTTCTGATTCATCCATGGGCTCTCATGCTATGGCAGTTCGTTTGCACAAAAATTATTTTCTGCACTATGTAATTTTCTGCAAGCTACACTGAGAGTTTAGCTGATCTTCCCAGAATGTGTTGATTTCCCATTGCCATCCTCACCTATCTCAACCCACATCAATGGATCACTGTCTCTTGACCGTCTCCCATGGTTGGTCAATGTGGGACACACTTTGTGCTTGTCATCTCTGATGATGAGCACAGTATTCCACTCATTGTGGACCTTTTCCTTTCACTTTTTTTGATATTTTACTACTTTTCATTGTATGGATAGTGTTAATAAAAGTTAACTTTTCTTATCCATCTCCATAAGAAGGATGTAAATACATGCTTAGTGGTGACACCATTTACACAAATTTATTATCACTATTACTATCAGTATAATAGTGGTTATAATAGTTGTTAAATGACAAAAAAAGCGAAGGGAAAAGTGAGTAGTATAATTGTTCGTCATCAGAGACGATGAGCAGAAGTTCGCGATCAGCTTTGAATAACTGTGGGAGATATATCTTTGGTAAATGATGGGCATCGATAGACCCTGACATTCCTGATCGATGACACGTATCCAAGGTTCGATCATGATGAGGGTCTTTCCAAGTTTTACCCTCCCACCCAATTGCCTCGGACCTCAACGGTGCTAACTCACCAGCGGTCCAGGGCTTACCCACTGATGTGAAAACATGTTTTTGTTGCACCTTGCTCTGATGCTTCGCTTGTGTCAAGGTCCTGGGTTGTCTACTTAGGTAGTTATGTAATTATGTAAGTAGATAGCTGATGTGAGCCGCTGTTCGGCTCGCATCAGAATCTTGGAGCGCGCAGGAAATTATGTATTGCATGGAAAATATTTTTTGTGCAAACGAACCGTCATACTCATGCCTTCGCAAATCATGACCTTATGCTGAATATCTCTGCAGCTACTCATCCCACCCTGCTCTCTCTGCTTCGCTTTGATACGGACATCCATGCTTTGTATTACAACCTTAATGCAACACTCAAACATAATAAGGAAAATGCTGAGCAGCCCAAGATCTTATCAAATTCTCAGTTGGCAAACTCAGCCCCTCCAGTGGAGAACATCAAGGCCAAGGCCATGCAGAGCATTCTCATGACTCTCCACAATGCTCGAATATCACCAACTGAATTTCTTACTCATGTGCTTGAAGACTCAGAATGCATTAGTTTCTGGACATCATTCTATTCTGACCATAATGTACCATGCTTCAACAAACTCCTAGACACGATATGGGTGGCTGACAAGGGATGTACCGCAATGAAGAACTGGATGTGGACACATGCCATGGACCTAGTCTGCAACACAGTCTATGAGGAATTTGAGAGCACAAAGCCTGCGCTCCGCATGTCTGCAAACAATGTCACGCCAGAGTTTATCTCCAAGTGGGATATCAATTCGTTTATGGAATCAATCAGAACTGAACTCATGCCCGTCTGGTGTCGCATCCTCGAAGCTGCCACCAAGACCAAGGAAGCCAAGGAAAAGCACAAGAAACTAAAATCAAGGAATTGTTAAACAGTGAGAAATTTGAAATTCTGTTGCTATGGACCTTATATTATTAACCAGGGCAGAAACATCATCTCTGCACAGGTTCACTACTTGCGATCTTTTCACTTGTGCAAAGTTCAAATTGGGCTTGGCTTGTTGGCATGGACCTCGGGGGCATCTTGGCAGCTCATCAGTGTTTTGAATCAGTCGTGTCTTTCGATGTCCTTCCCAACGATCATGAAAATCATCGAAGCCCTTGCAGACAGGTCAATTAAAGATGCCTGAACAGTTGCCGCTGGACTGCACACATACACACATGACAACATCAATCTTACACACTCAATTTTCACAGAACAGACACCAAACATGCCGTACAAGGTCCAATCTGGAACATTTGTGGTCCTGTACAAGTTAGTGGGTGGGTGTGCAGAAGACATGAAGCTTGCGCCCATGATTTTAAATCTACGGAACTCATCCCCTCTTGCCATCTCAGATCTTCGGCTGTCTTGTCATGCGCTCGCATCTTATCAATCCCAGACTACAGTCCATTACATGAAGATTCTCATAAAATTTGTCCCTGGCTTGGCTCACTATGGCAACAATCCCATGTTCCAGACCAAGTCACAACATCCCCTCCCACCTGACCACAAGACTCAGTTTTATCCCCTTCATGTATCAACTATTGAGGAAGCTTCGATAAAAGGCAATATTCTTGTACAAGACGATGTTTACCATGTACAACTCAAGAAAGATGCCAGCGAGCTGAATGAGCTGGCCATACCCTCATATAATGATCAACTAACTAATGCATGGATTCGGGGCATGCAAATCATGAGGAAGAAGGATGTCTCTTCCTGGACTCAATGTGAAATATTTCAACTTGGCTTTGGGGTCTTTCATTTGACCATGAACCTCATCTGGGCGCTACTACATATTCATTGTGGCACGATTGGTCAACATGGAACACTGACACACTTATTCACCATCCTTGAAAAAGTACAGTTGGGCAGTGAGCATCCAGATTTCCACACTCTTCTGGCAGCACTCATGCAAATTCTTGAAGGCTTGGTCCTGAATGCTTGGCAGCGAGAATGTGGCTTCACGAACCTTGACAAATTTGCAGAAAGCAAACCCGAGCCCGATGCAATCCTCAAGCTCGCTCAATCTCTTATAAGCAAATATGCTATGCCCACTGAAGATTTGCCACCAACAGTTAAAGAAACAAAAAAGGCATCTACAGCTGACTCCAGTGACTCTGAATCGGATGGTTCTACATGCTCGTCTGGTCCCTCACCTTCCACCAATACTGCTCATAAAGACAGCAAAGACATTATCCACAAAAATATTGTACGACTCACATGTGATTTGACCTATGTTTATGAGCTAGTCCATGCCACATCAGCAGGGGATTTTGGCCAAATTGAAGACATACTACCAGATTTGGCATGTATATTCCACGGAGCTGGATCTAACAACTATTTGACTGAAATTCTGCACTTTATTTTCAGTCTGAAAGAAGTATGGACACCAGAGTTTGCGTAAAGAAGCACAGTCTACTGTCTGTGAGTATCACGGCTGACAGATTTGTAGAAATATCATGTGAGATGGAATGTTAGTCAATGTGTCCGGCTTACCAGGTCATGCGATGGGTACAGACCTCAACATCGAGCATCTAATACACTATTTAAAGGTACTCAACGTACTATGTAATGAATTGCTAATTACCTTCTGAGTTAGGCCTTATTTGCTGCAAAGGGACTCTATGCACATTGGGATAGACTTGGCAATATATTGGCTGGTGTCAATCATTTGCAACATATCAAAAGCCAGGTCACTAAATCCATGCATGCAAACTACCAAGGCTCAACACACAAGAAGGCAGATACCAAGTCACTTGTCTGGCATCTTGCGGACCGCATCCAGGAATTCCAGCTGCAAGAAGTTATTCAAGGCCGTGCACAGAATCAGATGTCTAGCACCAAGGCTGTCCCTGATTTACGTTAAATTGGAAGAACTAAATTTGTGTCCTCTTCCTTGGCAACATTCAATAAAAAGATTCGCGATATGATTTTGGGCAACCCACTGCAAAATGAAGAGGATGACTTACTGTCTGCAAAGTTTGGGGATGCTGAAGCAGATGATGAAGATCTTGATCAGGAAGACATTGATGACTACTAGTTACAAGTGCAATATCTACTGACCCCCCTTCTTCATCTGTTTCTTCCTATTTCCACTTCCAATGTCTTTGTCATACTGAGAAATCATGAGGAATAAAGACTCTGCCCACTCATTGCTCCACTCTTCTGTTTCTTTGAGAAGCTTCATTATATCTTGAGGTGATTGAATTGTTCTTGTGTGAGTGCATACCAGATCAAGTCGTTGCTGGAAAGAGAGAATGTCATACATCATTCGAACACCGTGCAGTAGATCATTCGAGTTCACATTCCAAAGCCATTATATTACACGAGAATCAAGGGCTGGCTGATTGACAACTTTTCGGTATGTGACATGAGGACCTTTCTTGTGCTTAGAAGATCCAATTGGTAGTGTTTCTGAGAAGAGAGAACCAGGGAGAAAGTTGGCAAGGACAAAACCATTGTTATGATGATCACAACAAAACATGTTTCATAGTTCAGCGCTGTGGTACTATTCAAAGTGTACTGGCATGGAAACAGATGATAACTTACCTGATGGGGTCTTGTCACCAAGATAGTCTTGCAAAAAACAGTCGGTGACAGTCTTCACACTGCATAAGCTTGACTGAAGCGCGACTGGCACAATCACGAGCCGAAGATGTGGGTTTGAGTGTTCCTTGAGGCTGGTCAGGGTCATCACAACTGCCTTCATATTGCTCCAAAGGGATAGATATCACCCACAGTTCATAGAAAATCACAAAAGACCCTGATCCACATCGCATCGACCAACGCGGCCTCCACATTGAAGGGAATCAACAATGTTACCTGGCAATCCTGCATTACAAACAATTTTGACATCCAGGAAATCAACACCCTGCATTGGCTACTCTGTGAATGATAAAGGATCATCAAATAAAGATCACTCACAACAGATTCACCAGAAGTCGCACATAGTACCTTGCAAATTCCATCTTGCTCAGTAAAGGCCAAGTGTGCACGTTGGAGGTATGTCTCTGACATTCCTGAATGGTAATGTTGCACAACACCTTGATCACAATATTGCATGGGAAGTAGTTTGTCCAAATGTTCAGCAATTTTGCTTGCAAGGTCTGTGTCATCAAAGAAAATGAGTACACAGGGCTGAGATGCCAGATCGAATGGTGTCGTGAGAAAACAGTCATAGTTCTGAGGTGTCTCGATGCTTGTAATGACTTGATGAGTGGCATAGATCATGTTTGGCCTGTTTGCATAGACCTGAATGGAGGCATAATTGGGTCGAAGGATCTTGGTCTCGATGGTCTTGAGAATGTGCGGTGGAAAAGTGGCCGACAGTGCTTGCCATGGTACTGATAACAGAAGTATGGCTTTGAGTTCATTGTGTTTTCCCCAAGCAGGTTGGAAAGCCAGAAGCCCATGGTGTGCAAGACCAGCAAGATATATAGAATGTGCTTTGTCAACATGAATGGGCTTGATCCGCTTTTTAAAATGACAGTTCCGGAGGAGAACAGCAAGCTGTGGATAGTGACCTTCTGGTGTCTTGAAAAGTTGTTCGACTGTCACAATGATGTGATGTGCGCTTCCAGGAGTGCGGGTTTTGAGGTCATGTACATGTTCCTGAATGAACTCAAATGGGGAATTTGTAACAAAGGGTGCAAAATTTACCTTCCAGTAGGCATCTTCACAGGGCGTATCATCATTGATGGACACAGTACAGATCCAGTACTTGGTGTTGAAATCATTCTCCTGGAAGATTTTGCAAAGTCGGATACCTTGTACTTATGGAGTATTTATACCTGAGTAACCTGGAGCCACTTTAGAGGTGATATTGTGAGAGAAATGCCATTATCCAAAGGGTTGTCAAGCAGGAGATTGAGAGCAATAGGCAAAGTCTTTCTGCTGCCAGTACCAGAATTGATGAGAGAATCACTTCCATTGTAGGTAGCAAGAGTTGCACACAGCTGCATCTCACGAGGGACCTGAGTGCCACCAGTAACATTCCAAGCCAGAAGACAAGCTCAATAGGCTGTAGTCAAGTCCTTGTTGTTCAATGAACTGAGATATTCCATTGGCATCCTGGACTGCAGTAAGTCATTTTGTACTTGTATTCAGATCTCTTCTGGAGTTGAGACTCGGATATTGTTGAGGCATTCAGATAATGTAGGTGGACTGTGCATTTCTAGAGGCTGAGAGGAAGAAAACATGGCTGGGTGCATTGACACGTCGATGCATGTCAAAAATTCCTGTTTTGGTTGTTTACACAAATAGGAAAGTCCGATCATTTCGGTGCTTATTAATTTGTGATGTTGTAGTGTCCTACTAATTTAAGCTCAGCTTCACCAGTCCTTATACATCATGCTTGCCCATGTATAAGGAGTGGTTACGAGTCTACTGTCATCCCTCATCAAGTTACGGCTCTGCCATTCCCCACTATAGGACAGATAACACTTAGATGCTAACTATCAAGGTGGATGTCACTACTCCGTACCTGAGGACAACCTCACCACAAACCCACACTCCCACACCAATGAACTATATGTACTTTCCAAAATTGGAGTGTGTCCCTCTACACTGCTATTGACTTCTGGAAATCATGCACATCAAAAGATGCTGCTTGAACAGGACTACAGTCACTCAGTCCTTCACTTCTCAAGACTCATCATCATCTATAAAAACTGGCTAGGTCCATTGATACCCTGCTATCTCAGCAACAGAATAACTTACCCTGTTAACTCAATATGATGACCATCTGGTCCCTTTGTCCACACTGCAAGAAATGCTCATCTTAAGCTGCTGGGTGGTTCATGCTGCAGCTCGAAAATTTATTCTGAGCTTTCTAGGGTGGTTCACGCCGCAGTGACTCACGATTGACAGAATCATCACTATTGCTAGTTCAGGTCCTAGGTTATGCACTACTCAACACTAATATGTAATACAACATAATTCCAGAATGTAGGATAACCACAAAAGGTGGGGGAAGGATGGTCATGGTTGAGAATCCTGAACCTGTTGTACACCTGTCTTCATCTGCCTACAACATTCTCCCTTGGTGTTATGATCTGTAACTACCCCTCTCATTGTCATGTATTTTCCTATGCTCCCTGTGACATTGTTATGAACTGGAATGCCGGAAGGACGGGGTCATAGGAAGGATTGGATACAGCTCAGCGGTACTGGGAAACAGCGTGGGAACGTGCACTGAGGACTTAGCTGATGTTGGGTGGAGGCAGAGCTATGCTAAACACACGGTCTTGGCTTCAACCACTTTCCCAATAGGGTTGTGCCTCTTGTTTGGTTTCTGGGTGGACCGTAACTTCAGAGCAAGAACTGTGGTGGTCATGCGCACATGCGCGAGAATAGAGCAGACGAGCATAGACAAGCACGACGTGAGCACACGTGGGTTGCGGCAGGAGATGAACTTAATGAGAACGGGAATAAAGTGTTTGTTGCCGATATTTGATTTTTGATTAACAAGTGAGTTACAAGGAACTTAGCTACATCGTATTTAAGCTATGTAGGAAGAGTGCCACTCCATGCGCAGAGCGGCATAGCTCAGATAACTGTACTTAAATAAAGAATTGTGATGAGCAAATAGGAAGGTGGATAATAAAAGCATGAGTGAGATAACACTGAATAAGTAAGAAGACACATGCAAGAAACGTATTGGGATGCGCAGATTGTTTGGTGAGGGGGTAATACCACATGGACTTGCGATGGCATGGAAACGAGGTATTATTGATGACTGAGATGAGCGCTCCATGCGTGGACATACATGCGCGGGTTGCACTCAAGTGCACACAGATGTGCGAGGGCATAGCACCTACGGAACAATAGTTGCATGATTATCTGGAGTTGGGTAGGGGTTATGGAGTGTGGTTGCACAGGACATAACAGACATCTGTCACACCTGTGACTGTTCCCTACATGTAACACTTGGTTACAGCACTGTGAGACCCTCTGGTGTGGAAAATCATC
>QMFE01010718.1:4690-15717 GCA_003314665.1 Tricholoma sp. MG77 | reverse complement strand
CACGGCTATCAATAGATACCTGTACAAACCCGAAAAACCACGGGAACGGGTGCAGTATTGCCCGGGTATGGCAACTTCCGACCCGTACCCATAACCGTGCACACCCATAACCATATTGTCATGTTGTTACCCGTACCCATGTCATGCCCTAGGTAGCTGTTAGGCAGAGTGAGCATGGGTTTCTTGCACCATCATTCATGTGTCCCCTGGAGAAGCTCCAATACCCCACCTGTTCTTCTCAGAGCAACCTGGGATCCACCCAGATCCAGAACACCCTCCGTTCTGCAATCAAACTGGATTGGCCTTGTTTTGTGTTCTTCCAGTATTTTTTAATTTTTAACTCCAATTCATATTGTGACTTTTATAGTTTTTTCCTTCCTTTCTTCTTATTTTGGCTCATCACTTCAACACCCACACACATTCATTTTCTCACATGATCACTCACTTTGCATTATGTTATTGTTATCATTTGTTACCAGGGATCAATGGCCAACATTGAACTACTCCCACCCCACTCCAATTTGAGATCCATAATCTCTTACCCATCATTGGTTGTCACAAGACCATCACCCATCCCAATCATCACAGACTTCTCATCTTTGCCAGTGCAAAATTAACCTCATGCTAATGAAGAATTGAAAGAATGGGTAAAAAAGGCCATACCGTTCAAGTACATGATATTTGGTGGTAGCTACTAATGGGTGAATATAGGCTGAAAGATTGATCAGCTGGCACAAGTTCATGATGTGGTTTGCTTGAATTGCATGCTGGCAGACACCAGATCTTGTATGAATGGCTGTTTTGACAGGATCTGAGTGGCATTGTCTGGAGGGTCCCACACTTGAACTGGGGCAGGTGATGCAAGTCAATAGGACCTATAGGCAATGTTTGTCTCCCCAAGCCATTGTCTAGCCTCTAATTTTCAGTATGCATCTGTACACTTTGTTATGTCCCATGCAACCACGCTCCATAACCCCTACCTGACTCCAGAAAATCATGTAACTATTGTTCTGTAGGTGCTACACCCTCACATATCCATGCACACTCAAGCACAACCTGCACACATACATCCATGCATGGAGTGCATGCTCCCTCGTCATCAACTGCATGTGCTCTCGCTCTTGCATATCGTGCTTGTGCCACTCCCTTGCTCTTGTGCCTTTGCGCTCATCTTTGTCATCAATACTACCTCATTCCCATGCCATTGCAAGTCCATGTGGTATTACCCCCCCGCCGAACGATCTGCGCATCCCAATACATTCTCACATGTGTCCTCTTACTTATTTAGTATTATCTCACTCACACTTTTATTATCCACCTTCCTATTCGCTCGTCGCTATCCTTTATTTTAAGTACAGTTATCCAAGCTACACTGCTCCATGCATGGAGTGCCGCTCTTCCTACATAGCTTAAATACAACATAGCTAAGTTCCATGTAACTCACTTGTAAATCAAAAATCAACATTGAACACCGAATTCTTGTTCTCATTAAGTTCACCTCCTGCCACAACCTGCATGCACTTCACTTGCACATCTGCATGCTCACGCTCTGAAGTTATGGTCCATCCATAAACTGAACAAGAGGTGCAACCCTATTGGGAAAGTGGTTGAAGCCAAGACCGTGTTTTAGCATAGCTCTGCATTCACCTGACATCAGCTAAGTCCTCAGTGCACGTTCACGCGCTGTTTCCCAGTACCACTGAGCTGTAGCTGATCCTTCTTACAACCCCATCCTACAGTGGAGTCGTATGGACTCTCTGCTTGCATCTACTACTAGATGCAAGGGACTTAGAACAACTTGTGTCTACTACTAGATGCAAGGCAGCGGGGACACGGACAAGCAAAGATGAATTCCCTATCTACACAGGCGCATGTCTATCTACAAGGTCATGTGACCACTAAGGAAGCTGCCGGGCTCTGACTCTGGACTCTGCTGTGGGTGCTGCCACCATGGCTATATGTGCCCCCCCTCCAAGTAGCAACACCCTCGTTGCAATCTCAACTCAAAACAGGAAAAGACAATCACTCCCCCTAAGGCCTGACACAGGAACATCATTTAGGACTACAGGCATTGCTCCATAAACCTTGTTTGGTGGGGATGATTGATCTCGAGTGGTGGGGGTCATGAGTTGTTGAGGTCAGGGAATGTATCACTGGGCCTCAAATAGACATCGGGCGGTAACTGGATGGTTGATGTTGGAGACATTCAGCGACGTACTCTGACCAGCTCCAGGTCAACAGAGTTGGGTGGTCCATCATGTTTGGCATTGCGAAAGTTTGGCGATGGTGGTCAACGGGCCAGTAAAATCCATGTAGTTACAGAGCTGATGGCTACTATAACCCACAGAAGGAGGAGGAACAAAATCCATCCCCAGTACCATCCATGGGAAGAGGTGTTTGCATCAGGTATGTTGGTGATCATTGGGGTGTGGAACAGTGAAAATAGAAGTAAAATAAGATCGGGACTCAGCTCTGATATATATACACAAGTCGGGGCCTGAATATAGCCGATGTCAGTCAACAGCCAGGGCCATCTTTGATCTCGGCTCAGCGGTCTGATGGTTCTGATTCTTTGTCTACCCTGTCCTCTATATCCTCCCATTCCTTGCTTCTGTCATCTTCAATTATCGTTCCTTCTTCTGTGTCTATTACCTTGTCTTCTTTGGCCTCTTGTTTGCCCCATAGATTTTCAATAGCTTTCTGGGCCTCATGTAAGGCAGTGCTGGAGCATGGGATAAATCTTCGAAGTCGCTGTGATGAAAATCTGTTGCCAATTGGCAATCCTTCGAGCGTCTCCAGTTTGTATGAATTGTGGTCGCGACTTGTTACCATTCATGGTGCTGACCACTTTGGTTCCATCTTTCTCTCTACCTTGAATGTGAAGTCCAGGTCGCTCCAATAAACCTGTACCAGCTGTCCTGCCTTGAATATGACCTCTTTTGGTGCTTGGGATAGGAGTTTCCTGTCAAATGACAGCTTCTGTTTGTGGGCGTGAGATAAAATGTGATCATACCCATCCATGCATTGCTGTTCAACATAAGCCATTTGAATGTTCACCTCTGCTGCTGACACTTCTTCCTCCATGTTGTCTGGTGTTGTTTGCTTTGTGTTGATTACGAGTCCTAGTAGGAGTTCATTAGGGGAGAACTTGAGATCAGGGAGGAGCTGATTATTAAGTGCTTCTATGCCTCTTCCAGATAGTCTGGCCAAGAAGCCGGAACATCCATTACATCATACTCATCTTCCCCCAAGTCCAGGGTGCATAGCCTCTTCAATATTTCCAGTAACTTTGCGGTCATCCCTTCTACTAGACCATTGATCCAGGGGGAGTATCCAGGTACTATTCGGAGGTTAATGCTGCATGCTGTGCATGCATCATGGACTGCCTGGTTGTCAAACTCGGAACCTCCACCAACCATCAGCGCATCTGGGTTGGTGAATGTAGTGCAGATGTTGTTGAGTGACTTGCAGGTTGTGTTCCCTGATGCAGCCGTCTTCAGTTTGTCTGCCCATAAGTGTTGTGAGTACATGTCCACATACATTGAGATTTTTGTGAAGCCCCCTTTGCCTTTCAGCATTGATAATGTATCTCTGACCAGGAGCTCAAATGGGTGTTGTTGTGTTATGGGTTCTAGCAGAGAATGTAAGTGCTTTGCACCATGTCCTTTGCACTTACCACAATCCAGGATGGCTTTGGTGATTGAGCAGTCGAGATTTGGGCTTGCGATTCTGTCCATCAGTGCAATCTTCACATTATCCCTGTGGAAGTGCCCATTGCTACGATGCTCTTCCCAGGCTAACACAACTGCCTCTGACTGTGTAATGCATTCTACTTGTGGTCTTGCTCGTGTGGACTTTGCATCTGCTATCTTCCATAATTTCCCATATTGAATCATGTACCCTTCTGCTCAGTGTTTGGCCTTCTTCCATTCTCTTATGCCCTTCCCATGATCTAGTTCAGCCAGCGCTTCTATGGCATTTAGGAACACTTTCTTGTTAGCAAACCGGGCTTTGAGAGCATCATAAGTGGGTAGTGACTCAATTTGGAATATGTTGTTCTGAACGCCAGTTTGTGCTTCCCAATCTTCGCTTACTGTCCATGTGTGCCTGTTGTTTTCTTCTGTGGGTAGGTTCACGTATTTCCTGCTGATACCGTCTGCTACAGGGTTCAGGCGACTGGGTCAGTGTCATACATCTACAATCTGGTGTGCTAGCACACCATCCCTCCAGTGAGCATGGGTGGAGTTGAGCTTGTCATTTAGCAGGTGGTCTCTGAGCGCTTGACAGTCTGTTTCTAGCTCTACTGGGTAGCCCCATATGAGGTCAGAGAATTTATCTAAGGAGAACTTTAGTGCAGAAAATTCTAGTATGTATGGTTTGTACTTCTCTTCTGTTTCAGATGTTCGTTTACTGCCAAATGCAACTGGATGCACATGTGTGACTTCTTTTCCATTTGGTAGGACCATAGCATGTCTCTGTGACAGCATGCCTGCAAAACCATATTTGCAACCATCAGTAGTGATGATGAAGGGTGTGCCATCAAGTTTTGGTCCTTTCAGAACTGGTTCATTGGTTAGGGTGATTTTTAGTCCCAAGAAGGCCTTTTCATGTTCTTCCTTCCATAGGCCAACCAGTGAGTGTCCTTTCATGGCATGTCAATATGCTGCTTTACCCTTCCCTTTTGGAAGGTCAAGTCCTCTGGCTAAGTCAGTGAGAGGTTGGGCTAAAGCTGCATAGCCTTTGATTAGTGATCTGAAATAGCCTGTAAGTCCCATAAATGCAGCTAGGTTCTGTAGGTACATGGGCTGTTTCCAGTTCATGATGGCTGTCAGTTTTGTCAAGTCTGGTTTTATACCTGTTGGTCCCACTCTTGCTCCCGCAAAGACGGCTTCAGTCATGAAGAACTTTGACTTGGCTACTGATAGAGAGAGCCCTTTTTCTCTTACTCTGGTTAGTAGTGTCTGGATGTTGGCCAATGTTTCCACAAAGTCATCTCCAGCCATTCCGCCATCATCTACAAACAGTTCAAAAAGTATACCTATGAGGTCACCAAGTGCTTGAGCTGTCATTTCTGCAAAGGTAGAGGACGCACCTGTTAATCCAAAGGGCATACATTTGTAACAAAAGTACCCCCTCCCTTCAACATAGAAGCATACATACAGTTGGTCCTCTGGGCCGATCTCACAAGTGTAGAACCCTGCTGCAAAGTCGAATGTATTTACCCATCGGTGGCCACTCAGGTGCTGTCGCTTGGCCCGTATGTCTCCTTGAGACATGGGGGGTACCTGTGTTACTTTGTTCAGCTCGGCAAAGTTTTGGCACACTCGCCACTTGGTTTGTGTTTCTTCTGGTGCTGTGTCTGGCCGTTCAGAGAATTTTGGAGGAAGGTCTTTGAAGGCTGAAGGTATTCTGGTGGTAACACATTCATCATTGACTCGGTGTTGCAGCTCTTCTATGTTTAGACCTGTGCCTTCATGTGCCTTCTTTGCCAAGGTAGTCACACCACAACACTTGACCTCACTGTGGTTGATTGGGGCAATTACACCTGCTTCTAACATCTTGTCGAGCACACCATTGAAATATTCCTTTTGAGGCCCGCTGAGAGGACGTTGATTTACCTCCTTTTTAAATGTTGTGCCTTCAGGTATATTCAGTTTATGCGTGGCCCCTGCTACTACTGTTACCTCACTCATGGATAGTGCAAAGCAATCAGCAAACTCATGGAGTAAATTATCAATGCTTACACGTTGTTCCTCAGTTAAGTTGTCACCTATAGTTAGTTCTGAGAGCACTGCATTCACATGTTCGACTTTGAATGGGTCTGATGACCAGGTGAACACAGCTTTGTCCAGGTTTCCTGGAAGTATCTTTTGCTCTGTGCTGGCGTTGATGTTGTGTTCTTCCAAGCTGATTTTCCATATGTTGTTCTCATTTGGTCTGGGATCTGGGCTATTAGATATATTATTAGTGAGTGGTGTTTCAGTGTAGGACAATGATTGGGAGGCTGATTGTGTATTTTTCTGTGGTGGTTTCCCTATTCTTTTGCATTTTGCTGCTGCTCGGTCTGTTCAAGACCTTTTTTTGTTGAACCCGTTGGCTGCTCACCACATAGCACATTCGACCTTTGTGCATCTCTTGTTTCCATCCTGTGTGAGTGGGTATTGAGCTTGTGGTGCTTTGAGCTTTTGGGAGTGTTCTGTTTGCCCCATTATCACCTCATCAACTGGTTCACTGATGCTGTTATCATGTTGGAAAACTTGCCTCAAGGGGGATGCACAGACATCCCCCTTGGAGTTAATGTGCTGATTATTACTGGAGCTACTGTTCGCTGGCAGGAGTGGCAACTGGGTTCTTCCTTCAGGCTGGTGCTGATTCTGTAGCACGACCCACTTGTCACCTTTGGGAATTGTTATGATGTCTAGGTCATAGTCATGCACCGCTTTGAACTTCTTCAGGAGAGGTTTCCCAAACAGCACTGACCAGGCCCCATTGCTATCAAAGACTTCGAAGGTGCCTCTGTGCAAGACATTGGAGTGGTGTGAGGCACCACTCCAAGTGATCACGTGATCATGTTGATAGAACTGTAGCTAGTCACATGTTAGTAGTCAGATCATCCTTGCTATACCATCCCACTTGCGCATTCTGGGAAGGAGACCTCCAGCGTCTCCATCTTGGTGATGAGAGTGTGATTTGCACTTTAACACGCTGTCAGCTGCTTTTCTCGGGCTTCTCTGAGCTTTTCTCAGCTCTGTTGTCTATTCTCAGGCTTTTTTGTCAACTTCTGAACTTCACTGGTATTTCTATCACCGTAAAACTGTCACCACCCACCGTTCCACCGTATTCTGTCTACCGTATAACCGTGCCACTGAAATACCACTTGTTTCCCCCATCCAACCATGCCAGGACCTGGGAACACCAAGAAACCCTCGAAACAGACTACCAATGACACAGCCCCTGCTGAGCCCATATTAGTTCTCGCATCTACCAGCGATATTAGCAAATTCTGCAACCCAGCTACCCCCTCAGCTTTCACTACCGTGCATAGTGACTTACTGCGTGGCCTGTTACTCAACATACTTGAAAAAGGATGAAAAGAAGGCTATGAAAAAGGAATGGGCCATGGATATGATGAGGGATATGATGCGGGGCTTTGAGACAGCCCTGAGGACAATTTTTTCGAGAAGTTGAGGGAAGAGGACGAGAAGAAGGCCCGAGTCGACACATTTGAGGAAGGAAAAGAATATGGGCAAAAAGATCAGCTCGAGGACAGGAAAATGGCAGAGGAACAAGCGCATGAAAATGGTTGGAGGGAAGGCCACGAAACTGGACTTGAAGAAGGGAAGGAAGAATGGGAAGTGACATGCGAGCTCATGTACCAGGAAGGGAAGATAAACAGCTGACTGGAGGAAAGGGAGAGCTGGATGTTGAACCACAGCGAGGGCCTCTGTGCCTCGCTGAAGGAGTCGACGTCCCAAATTCTAGGAGACACCCCAGTTTGGAATGACACAACAACACAGACAGACGCACCTGTGCCTGTTGACTCTCATCAGGCACCTATGCTGACTGACAATGGCACTGTTTTTTTTCAGCTACCTACAACAACGTCAACTAGTACTCAGACAGATGAACCCTCCCCCATTCCTGTTACACCCACCCCTCCTGCGTCATCGACGACACCCGCAAACACTGCCATGTCACCGCTGACAGTGTCAGCACAGCCGCCATCAACGACGACAACGTCGTTGACAACCACCACAACCGCCCCGTCCTCTGCTGCAAAACAGCCACCAGCACATCACAAATGATGGCACTCACCTCCAGGGCCACCTATAGCACCCAAGTCGAGCCCTAGACCCCTCCTTTCGAGCCCTGAGCTGCGCCGTTCCACCGCCACGTCACCATCGACAATGACAATGACACCCGCTACAAACACCCTGGAAATGGCGACTAGGGCCGTAGCTAGCACACAAATGGCTACCAACATCTCTGAGATGGCTACCTGTGCACACAACAGCCTATAGTGATGGTCCACAGCCCAGGTAACGGAATTGAGTGAGAACGAGCGAACACGTTCCTCAAAACATGTTGCTCACTTGATGGAATGAAGCTGCTCACCCCAGAACCACAAACGAAGACCCAGGAGCCCCCTACATTACCCAGCTCACCCCTGCTAGACCCCCTTGCCCCCGTTATGCACCACAAGCCCACCTCGATGCCTCACATGTCCACCAGACCTGCCACATCACCATTGACGCATTCGACGGCGACAACCCAACCCCCGGCTCTACCCAGCTCAGAACCACCAGCAGCAGCTCCAGAATGACGAGGTATGCAACTAGACCCACCAGAACACCACCCCCAGAACATGTTCCAACCACCCTGCTCACCCCAGACACCCCATAAATGCACCATTTCACCACTGTCTACACCTCACGCCACTGCCGCATCACTAACGACGTTGTCTACACCCAAGGTCACCCCGCGTTTGCTGCCCACTCCCCGTTTACAGCCCTTCCGCCCCTGCTCACCCCTGCTCGACCCTAAATGAGCCGTTTCGCCACCTCCTGCACATTTTAACTGGGCTGACGACGCTGCATTGTTACTCACTGCGCCCAGCACCCTGCCGCGAGATATCTCTGCTCTGAAGACAGGCTGTCCACAGTTGTTTGGGACCCTACAACGACAGACTCAACACAATCCCTTCCGTCTCAAAAATTTTTAAATTCAGCTCTGCCTTCTCTTGTTCCATCTCAACCTTTTATCACCCGATGTCACCCCTCCAGTATTGGACCAGGAAGACCTGTCATTATTGTGCCCTTTGGAGTAGCACCTGCTCCTGCTTCTCCTGTTCTGAAGCTAGACTGGGATCAAGACCCCGGCTTGCTGACTTGAGTAAGGCCCTTTGGGCATTGGGATGGGCACCTGTTTGTTGAGTCTCATGCCATTTTATTTTTTTATCAATCATAGATTTTTTTTGGCCATAGAAAATTTAGATTTTAGATTGTTTTCATTTTTTTATTTTGCATTGTTTCATTTTTCAGGCGATGAGGACATCACCATTTGGGACATGGGTGGATGGAGTGGTGTGAGGCACCACTCCAGGTGATCACGTGATCATGTTGATAGAACTGTAGCTAGTCACATGTTAGTAGTCAGATCATCCTTGCTATACCATCCCACTCGTGCATTCTGGGAAGGAGACCTCCAGTGTCCCCAACATCTCCTGCTGTGACGCTCCCTGTCCATGCTCCAGCAGAAGGTACCAGTCTACCATCGGCCATACACATGATACAGTTTGACTTTCCAAGGGTTTCAAGGCAGTGTTTGACAGTTTGGAACATCTGCAGGTTGACAGCATTCACCATTGCTCCATCGTCGAATGTGCCATTTAGCCTCACAATCTCTCCCCATGGTCCATGTAGCTTGACCCTGTATTGGAATGGTATAGTTCTCATTTCTTCGTCATCGCTCTCCATGCAATACAGATCAATGATATGTGATTCTGCTTGGACTGGGTACATGGTGGTGTCTGGTTTACTATTTGCATTTGTAAGTAAGAGTTTGTCCTCTGGCTCTATGGTAAACCTTGTGCTCGACGGCATTTTGTTGTCCTTGGATGGCGCCTTCTCACACCCAAGGACCACTCCCTTGCTGCTGTACTCGTCTCCTTGGGTCGCCAGTGGGACTTCTCGTTCTATGCTGACGACCCCTGTCCTTTTCCCTGACTAGCCAAGTAGTTTGCAATCACTTGTCGGTCGTACTCTTCCCTTGAGGTCCACTGACTGACTTCATTGATGAAATTGATATTCCCTGTTGCGGTCAGTGGACAGCTGCGTTTGATAGATGTAGCGATGAATCTCCAGCAGCTTTCGAAGCCTGGGATTGGGGTGGGACTCTCACAGCTAGGGCCCATGTGTCCGGGCATGCTGCACTTCCAGCACTCTCCTGAAGCGACTGGTGTAGTTCCAGGGGAGAGGGGGTACGGTCTCATCTTGCTCACTTGCTGTCCAGCATATTCAGCGTTCTACTGTACTATCTGGGCGTTGTACAACACCCGACTGGCTGGGGTGTTCGGGTGGATGGGGAGTGCGAGCTGTATGACATTGTTCATATGCTCGGCAGGGTTTCAGTTCTGTTTGTGGGCTGGTTGGGCTGGTGCTTGGTAGGTAGTGTGTGCTGGGGGCTGGTTGTTCATATTGAACGTTGGCATGGGGGGGGTAGTTCTGGGCATTGGGTGGTTGTGTTCAGGGTGTCGGGAAACGGGAGTGGGGGGAGGTGTGTTCACAGTGAGCTATTGGAGTGCGTTTGTGATGTCCTGTGTGGACATCTCTCGTAGTTCCTGTAACTTCCTCACCTGCTCCTTTAGATCTCATGCCTCCTTCTCTTCCTCCCTTGCTTCAGTGATCTGGTAGACTGTAGCTGTGCATATGGTGCTGCAGAACAAAGCCCAGTTGGTATGCCTGGATCCCATTACCTTCTGTATAACCTTCGGCATGGACTTGCGGACAGTGTTGATCAGTAGACCGTTGGCGTCTGGGATTGCAGCTGTGAGCCACTTGATCGTGTCTGCCCATACAATGTGCATGAGTTCCTCTACTCTGTTTGTCGTTACTCATTTCCCTACCTCTTCTTCACTGATTCTAGTCTGCTCTAGTGCCGCCTGCTTCTCTTCTATGGTTTTCACAGTAGGTGTTTTGCTCAGCCACCAGCTATTGAATGCGCAGATGAGGTGATCCCAGGTGTTGTTGTCTTTGGTGGGTAGGTTGTCGAACCACTGCTTGGCTATGGTGTTCGACTTCAGGTTAAGCCTGAAGTTTTCCAGCTTCTGGGCGTCTGTTGCATTGGTTTTGTTGAGGCCCCAATGTTGCATCACCTTTAGAAAGTCTTGGGGGCTCTCCCCTGCATGCTCGTCATCGCCCCAGAATGGATTGACATTTTCGGGCATGAAGTTGTCGCTGCCGTTGTCAGGTGGGATTGGGGTTGTGGAGAGCTGAGGTGTGGATGGGGGTGCAGGTGGTGGTGTGTAT
>QMFE01010680.1:0-19610 GCA_003314665.1 Tricholoma sp. MG77 | reverse complement strand
CGCCGTTTTGTACTTGCACCCGCTCCCACCCTGTGAGCAGTTGCTCACGCCGGTGGTTCAGGGTGCTGGTGTGGTGGCTGTGGCGGCCAGTCGTCGTGGTTTGGCGTTGTGGTGTCGTTATACAACAGATAAAACCTACATAAATAAAAAATGAGTTGATTCAAATAAATCACCAAAAAAAAACTTACCTACGGCCCAAACAACGACAACATCGTTTGGGCCTGTTTTCTTGTTGTGCTAGGGGTAGGAGGAAGGGAGGCGGCGGCACCGTTGTCGACTGTGGTGGTGAGAGGTGATGTGCCAGCATTGTTGATGACATGGCCATATGCTTTGTAATCCACAGCCACCAGGAACCCTATGTAGGGTATTGAATTGCCTCAGTAGTTATGGTCTCGTAGTGTAACAGTTAGTTGTGCATTATTAATTACATAATGGTCGAGGGTTTGACTCTCAGCAAAAACCTTACTTTTATCCTTTATAAGTAAGTAAGTAAGGACAACGTGACCTTATCTAGGACTCAGACAAGCTCGGAATATTCCTAGCATTCCTAGGAATTTCCGTTCGGAATCCGAATGGACTCCTAATAGGAATTTCCGAGTCCGAGCACATTGCTAGGACTTCACTAGGACTTCACTTGGACTCCGATCGGACAACATTAGGACTAGGAATGCCACTTTGGCAGAAACTCCTGCCAAAAAAATTCCTAGTAAATTCTGCTCGGAATCCTAACATTCTGATCGGAATGCTTGGAATCCGAATGGAATAGGTGGGGGAGAGTAAAGAGCTCAGGATTTGGATAGAATCCATTTTTTAGTCTGGTTACCTCCAGCAAATGGTGAGTTCTTTGGTTGAATCTATGCAATACCTGCCTGATCTTACTAAGAGCGGTACCCACCATCCTTGCATCATACCCTTGGCTGGTTGATGACTGTAAATATGATGAGCATCCTCGACTTCCAGAGTGGTCCATCCATTTTGCAGAGCCGAGGTGAGGGATTGCTGGGTTTTCAGCATGTTGTGAGGCAAGAGTATAGCCAGTTTGATCTGGATAACATATTCGACATGGCTACTGGGGAAACCTTTCCACACAAGCATGTGGCGATAACTCATATTTTCCAGCCCCGTTGGTGGAAGTTTCTACCACTGTTCACATCATCAACGAATATCGATGATGTGCCTAACAGTCTGATGCTCTACAAGCCAGTTGCATGGGCATTTAATTGGGGGAAGCTGTGTATCCAAGTCGACAGTGTGGGCAGGATGTCATTTCACCTTTTTGATGACAACCTCTGTGATGTCAGTCTAGCCCATAAAGCTTGTTTGTTACAAACTGAGCCTCGACCAACTGATGACTCGGAAGTCGTTGGGAAATTCAATTTAACATTTGGGGAACACAATCTCACATTGTGAACTTGATGGGAAGGAGCTGCAGATTCCTGTGGGTTCTGCAATGCAGCCATCGAAGCGATTACTAGCCCTACATGCATATGCTGCATGGTTAAAAGCCTGGAGCTTGCACCCCAGCATGCAATTCCCAATTCCTCGACATATTTTCTCAGATGATGAAGCAATTGGTACAAATAGGCCTGCCCTTGGTTACTCCATCGAACAGTGGAGATTGGCTGTTCATCCTAACCTGCCTGTGAGTAAATCACGTCAATCTCCTTTATATGCAACTGACCTGCCATGGAAGGCTGACGTGCCACCAAAGTCTGCTTCAGAAAGCCAATACTAGTGGTTACCTGACAAGTTATTATATCCCCAGCATTTGGGGAATGAAGAGCAGTATCCTGGGCCTGGTGTCCTGCATGATTGCGATGATTACTATTATGAGTATTGTAAAAAAAAATATTGCCTCCCCACTACCTACGTCCGAGTCGCGCCGATTATCAGGATATCGATCCCATCATTGAAGGTTTTGTGCAGACCCCCTGATCATCGTGGGGCTCAAATAAAAGACCATGATCTCCCATAGTTCTGAATGATACTCCTGAGCCTCACTGGCGGAGGCTCAGCCTGCTAGTATAGTATGCTGCAGTCTTGTAATATTCACGTGATTGATGCAATTGCTTTCAAGTTCATTCAAGTTCAAGTTCAAGTTGAAACTCAGGCTACTCAGACTGTTCTTAATTGAAATGCCACGCAGCGGCAGACTCAGACTCGGTCTATCATGATCATGGACTCAGACTTCTGTCAGTGTTCAAATTGAAGACACTCAGGCTCAGGCTCCAGGATGAGTCTTCATCACTTCAACACATGTCCAAGTTCTTAGAATTCAAGTACCGTCACCGCCTAGCAAGGCTTTGTTTGAGTCTGACTCTTCGTCACTCGCATGACTCGGGAGTCGGATTGCCCATGTTCATTTTTCAAGTTAGGATTTAAGTACTGTCACCGTTCAGGTATCCCGCCCACCTACTACTAAGCTTCTATGCCTTTCAATGGTATGGTGGCTCAGCAGCATCAAGTTGAACTTCAATCTCTGCTCCTCCATGCTCCCTTCAAGCCACCGCGTCCTCCACTGCAGTCTAGGGCTTTGGGTCTGACTGTTCGTCACTCATATGTTCCAGGTGTTTCGGAGGGTGCTTATTAGCCTGTGACCACAGCCAGATGGTTGACATTTACTAATGTTTGCCACTGGCTTCATTTCAATGTGAACTTTATCTTCGTCGTGCCAGTGATTACTGGCGATCAATTAAAAAGGTGCCATCGTTTCCCACTTATTTCAAGCTCACGTACCATCCAACAATAACAACAGCATGATGAAAATACAATATGTCATTGAAGGGCAAGATATGAAGTTTTCTGTCAAGACATTGAAGGGCACCAATTCTAGACCTTTATAAAGTAAGCACCGCTTTTCGGTCTGGTAACAATACCTCAACTAATGCTCTGTGCTTGATCAGGTGGATGTCGACTTCAATGGTCATGCCAGGCAATCTCTTGCACTTATAGGTGACACGCCGGAAGTCAAGGAAGCTCCATTAATAGAAGAGTGGAAGAAAGTGCATATGATATGGCATGATCAACCACCTGATGAAAGGATCCACGTTTTTGTAAGGCTGTGGGCTACTGGTAAGCAGAAGCCATTGTTGCAGATGGAACTTCACTTAGAAGCTTTCTTCCCATTGTTCCGTTGTTCTCTTATCATGATTCTCCAGGCCATGAAAAGGGATTCTCTGTGGGCATTGTTGCTATCGATCAGGAAGCTACTTGTTGCCCAGTTATGACCAATGTTCGGGCATCAGCAAAACTTGTGGACTTACAACACCACATCTACGAGGCGCTTCAGGTGGAGATGTTTATTGGCCCCAATCTTTATTCACCTTTGTACATTTTGCCAATGCAGAACATGACTCTGGATGACCTAGAGAACCAAGATCTAACCCTTCTTTACAAAAGTGCTGTGCCATCACACCATCTTACAGGCGCAATTGTGTCCGAATATTTTGGTGTGCAGGATTCGGCCTGGGGTACAATACATTTTTTAGTCTGGTTGCCTCCAGTAAAAGGTGAGTCCTTTGGTCGAATCTATCCAATACCTGCCGGTCCTTACTGCCTAAGACTGGCTCATTCCGAGACCAGACTTAAATCAGTTAACGGTGTTGCAGTTCATGAGCGCACTTGGCTTTCAAAGCATGACCCGATATCCACAAGGTAGTGGCAGCCAACCAGGACGGTTGCCTACTTTCAAGCTTGATGTGAAGAACTTCTACGGCCTCTCTGGAGATGGCGACCTCTTTGACATAGCTACGGGTGAAAATCTTCGCCATGGTAGTGTTATTGCCACCCACATATTTCAATTGCGGTGGTGGAGAAGTCTCCCCCTTCTCACATCCTTGACTGAGATTAACGATGTCTGCAATGCTCTCCTACTTTACAAACCTGTCAAGGACGCCTTCGACAGGGCGCGGCTCCGCATTGATGCTGATGGTCGCAGCTTCAGATACCCCAAACCCTGGCTGAGATGGCACTGGAGGAAACATTCAGGGATTTGGATGGGAGGGAACTCTTCTTCCCTCAAGGATGTAGCAATTGGCCATCAAAATGTCTGCTAGCTTTACATGGCCATGCTGCATTGCTATTTGCACAAGCACACTATAAAGTACCAGAAACCTTGATTCCCTACCTGCACCAGGACATGACTGGGAGTGTCTCTGATGACTCACGAACTAAGGTCACTCTTGAACGTTTATCTCATTTTTGGTAAGTTTTTTTTCCCTTTTGCTCCCAACTTCTACACTGATACTGTAATGTTCAAGACTTGCTATAGGGTTACAAATATGTAGAACCAATTGACATGGATGGTAATAAATTTTACCACTTATAGGCGGTCGTGGCCACGGCGGTGTGCTATGCTTGTGCAGCTAATTTATTGTACCCCGACAGTTGATATGTAACACCTGGCCTAGTAGAATGAGTAGTACAAGTCTTTGAGATTGTTTCTGTCTTTCAATGACAAATAGAGTCGAAGCTTGGCTGAAAGACACTCTGGCACCATCATCATGATGCTCGGTTTCATTGACAGATGTTGATTTCATTACCATTATGGAGGGCGAACGTACAGGGGGTATGTTGAACCTGGCCAGTGCGGTGGTGGTGGTGGCTGCCATCAGTACCCCCTCCCTGCCCCGCCCCATTGTTGTTGTTGTCGCTGTGCCATTGTTGTTGTCATTCTTCTCGCTCCCTGTCGTCCCTATCCTCATTGCTCCCTGTGTCCATCCCGCAAGCAGGCGCTCGTGGCGGAGGTCCCAGGTGAGGTGGTAGCACCTGGTCATCCTGTTGTTTTGTTGTTGTTGTCTGTCCTCACCCCCCCATCCACCCTGCGAGCTGTTGCGAGCGAGGTGGGGAAGTTGTTCGTGAATTTGCGGTCAGTATTTTCCCCAAAATCCCCATGATAGTTCTCTTCTCCTTCCAGGTGGTCAAATCCAAGATTGCCTACGCCACAGTGATATGTGGACCACACCACAGATGGTGTATACATTTGCATGCTCGATCGGGTGTTTCATCAATGATGACTGGGAAATCATCGAGCGCATGATCGATTTCAAGCCTCTTGAGGACAAAGAGCATGAAGGCTTGTATGGCAGCAAGGCGTTCACTGATGGTGCATGCAACTTGAAGATCAGCAGTTTTGATAAGATAAGTTCGCATGTGACTCTGGTCACCGTAAGGTGCTGACTTCCACTGCATTAGCATCTCGACTGACAATGCCTCTGTCAATGATGTTATTGTCACGACTGTTGCTTGGATTCGTTTGGCCAAATACGGGATACCTCAATCACCCAACTTACACATTTGTTGTATATGTCACATTGTCAACCTTGTGGTTCAAGCCATCCTGGCCACACTTGGCAAAGCCGACAATCCTGACAAAGTCGACTACTTTACTCTCAACAAGGAACAGCCATTACATCTTGACATCAATGTCGACCCTGATCAGGTTGGGTTGGATAATGAGGAATTCCAAGACAAGGAGGATGACGAGGCAGTGCCACCCAAAGAAAATATCACACTTGGCCTACTCATTTGCTTCAGCTACGCTACATCACAAACAAGATTGTTTCAACCCCTCAGCAGCGGAAGAAGTTTCGGAAATGCGCGATCTCAAAATACTACAAGTAAAACTCCGAGCACAAGGACAGACGAGAGGCGTTGGCGGTGGTCCGAGATGTGCACACGCGTTGGCACTACACGCATGCAATGATTCATCGAGCTGAGCTGCTCAAAGAGGTCAGTCTCAAACAAACTGTATTGGTCATAGCATCTGATATTCTCCTGCAGGCAATTGATGATTGGGTTTTCAAGACACCTGGCTTGCACGTGTTGTTGTTGACGGAGGATGAATGGAAGACTTTGGGGGAAATTGCAGACATCCTTGAGGTATGTATGAGCACACGAGTCCACCACAATGCTTCCCCTAACCCATGTCTACAGCTGTTTACAGAGGTGACCCTACAGATGTTGCACAGCAAAGTCCCCACCATTCCATTTGTGTTACCCCTTTATCACAAAATGGAAAAACATCTCGAGGCAGTCTCGACTTCTTGGGAGCACTTGTACAAGATACAGCATGCTGCAGAGCAGGGCCTTGCAAACCTCAGGAAGTATGCCATCCCTGCAAAACTGCATCATTCTTATATTGTCAGGACTGGTAAGTCACTTTGTCATTCTCTCAATCCAACATGTGAACTGAGATGTTATATTTTGATAGTTTTACACCCATGTTTGCCCACTGCTTCGCGGCCACTGCAGATCCAGATGATGCAGCCACACAAGACAATGCAATCAGTACCACCAAAGCCATTTTCAAATATATTGCCAAGACTTACCTCAAAGCGCCGGTGCTGGCCCCAGCTGTTGCCCCAAAATCAGCTGCGAAACCTGTTGCGAAGACAGCATCATTTCTCGCCAGTGCATGCTCGTTCCAATGGCCCACCACCACAACTAAAACAACCACAATCTTGAAGCGCACTCCACAAGAAGAACTTGCCGACGAGCTGGCCCAGTACCTCAACCTTGAAGCCGCTCTGATGGAGATGCAAGAAGGGGAAGAGGGAAAGAGTGACGAGCCATCAGCTCAGGAAGTTCTGTTAAACCCGCTCCTTTGGTGGAAGGTGAGTTCCATATTTAGCACCCATAACTTTCTAACAACTCAGTGTTCAGGTACACACCACTGAACTTTTTCCTACCATTGCTCGGATGGCTGGGGACTATCTCACTATACCTGCGACCAGTGTCTCCGTTGAGTGAGTCTTCTCAAAGTCCCGACACATTTGCAGCAATTTATGCAGTTCTTTGAAGGAGAAGACAATTACCATGGCCCTCCTGACGAAGGTTTGAATATGGAGCGGGTTGTTTGGGATGATGCCGCGCAAGGTGCTTCAGCGGAAGCATGGTGATAACAGAAAAGAAATAATAGTATTAAAAACCATGTATATACTGTTTATTAAACATATATAGATGGTTATACCGTTTAGACAACCGTTTATGTATACTTGGTCCTCGGTGCATATACTACTAAACGGTTGGAGCCTTCAACTTGAAATTGACAGTACAGGCCGCGTGCGTTGTTGTTGTAATGTAACCCTAGGAACTTGTCAGTAAGAAAAAACATTACATAAAACACTTACCTCAAGCTAGGATCAGGCCAGGCTATGGTGGTGATTGACTCAGAGAACTTGAACCTGGAGTTGGATAGTACTATAATTCCAGTCTCGGATGAACCTGCCAGTCACGTGCAGATTGAACTGTACTAGGGTTAGGGGTCGTTCTGACTTGTGAGTCCCGGGCCGAGGAGTCCGACTCAACTTGACTCAGACTTGGAAGTCTTCAAGTTGAATGTCTTGAACTTGGGGAACGTGTTTTCTCTTCTCTCGTCCAAGTCTGCGCTCCATTTTGTTTCCCGCTCACTCTTCGTCACCTGCCCCGAGTAGTGTTTAAGGGTCCGGTTTGGTCCAGTTTTTTGACCTCTGAGGGGGTCAACCGTGGACCGAGACTGGTCCATCTTGATGCCCAGCTCACCAAGACCGCAACTGAACCGAATAGGACCGGTCCTATTCGGTTCGGTTGCCTCCAAAAGACCGGTTTTAACCAGTCTTACTGGGTTTTTTATTTTTTATTTTTTATTTTTTTCGAGTATAGCTTAATTCTATTATATACTAAATAAAACTAATTACATTTACACACTGCGAGCAGTTGCTCACAGCTGTGGTGTATGAGAATGAAAATGAAAATGAAAAACAAAATAGAAAATGAAATAGAAAAAAGAAATGGCCCCACCGCCTCGCATTTGTAGCGAGGGTGGGGGTCCTGCATTCCTGCATGTCGTCGTCCCCAGTGTTCATTATCCCTGGCATTCATCGTCCCCGGTGTTCGTCATCCCTGGCATTCATCGTCCCCTGCGTTCATCGTCGTGTTCATTGTCCCTGCCACCTGTCGTCATCCCCGGTGTTCGTCCCTGCCATTTGTTGTACCCAGTGTTCGTCCTCCTTGTCATTCATCCTCCCCGGTGTTCATTGGCGCAGCTGTTTGTTGTTGCAGCCATACCCACAGTTTGTCGTCCTGGCTGTTCGTTGTCCCCCGTTCGTAGCTACCATCATCGTCAGCACCTCCAATTCCCCCTATGAGCAGTGGCTCGTAGGCAGGTTGGTGGTGTTTGTGATGTGGCGGTGGTGGCAGCCGACATTGCTGGTGGGAGGGTGGGGCTTGCTCGCTGTTGCCGTGTAAGAACAGAACCAAGTGCCGCCCTGCGAGCAGAGGCTCACAGCGGCAGCGTAGGGCATGAGGAGGGGAAGGAGAGGGCGCGGGTTTGTCCATTATTAAGTGGGAGATGTCTTTATCAAAAGTAAGTTAGTAAAATAAATAAATCAAATATAAAAAAACATACCATGAGGCCCAAACAACGACGAGTGTCATTTGGGCCCACTTTGCAGGTGGTGTGGTGCCAGTGTCATTATCAAGATGCAAAAACCTAAAAATGAAGAAAGACAGGTAGTTAGTAAAATAAAGAAGAAATAAACTATAAAAACATACCCTAGGGGGCCCAAACAACGCTAGTTCATCATTTGGGCCCCCTGCTTTGTGTTCGTTGGTTTGCGTGGTCGTGGTTGGTGGTGACGCGGCACCAGTTGATGGTTGCATGATTGTTTGTAATTACAAACAAACACGTTGACGCATGTTCGTTTACTGTAAACAAACATGTACACTAAGACAAACATGTACAACGACTTTGAAGATACATAAACCCAGACCCCCCCACTTATTCTTGGGGCATCCCCCCATTCGTTGTTATATGCATAAGTAAATTTAGTATTTAGGTACATTAATACTTAGTTATTTGTGGGTACAAAAAGACCAGTTAAGACTGGTTGAGACCGGTCTTTGATCGGTTTTTGTGACTCTTAAATAAGTGTCAACTGGTAACTGGACCGCAGGCTATTTTGGATGGACCGAGACCAACAGTTCGGTCTCTTGCGGTTAAGTTCAGTTAAGGGTCCAGTCTTTTTCGGGTCTTACGGACTGGACCCTCAAACACTAGCCCCGAGTCTGACTTGTCATCACTCAATCCTTGGATTATGTTCTTGGGACACCCTTCAACAACGGCCTTTCAGCATCCTCAGGCTCATCGTCCAATCTTGAAATACTGTCAAAGTTAACCCTGCCAACATCACCTGCAGCGACATGGAAAGTTTTTGTACTGAGAGCGTCGCCTTTAAAGGTATTCTGTGGAGAACTGATATCCTCCATACCCCTGGTGGGCTTGAAAAACTGACGGATATTTCTCAACTATCCGTGAGGCAACCATTTTTCGTTTGGCTTTAGTCTAATGCTAGGCTGTTGAAGAACTTTCTAGCCCTGGTACGGGAGCGTGAGTACTGCATGTGGGCTGCGGATGTCCCAACAACCGAGCTGCATGAAAAAGGACTGCAGCCACCAATGAAATCTCCCTCAGAAGGGTTACTATTGCTTCGCCAATTTTGCAACACAGGAGTACGACCCGAACCCGAAAGAGAGGCAGACCTCTTTGCTAAAAAGATTCTGCATTATTGTATTTTGGATATGTTTGCACAGGTATATAACAAAGGTGCAGAGGATGCTGCAAAGGACAGGTCTACTCTTCCACTCGTTGTTAAATTGGTGCGCCCGCACTTCCCCTGCAGTGCCTGACCCACCTCATATCCCTTTATGGCCAGGGTCATTCAAGCCTCGAACATTGGTCTAGACTGATCTACAGTGTCACAACCGTTATGGAGCAATCTAGATCCGAAGTCATGCTCCTTGCCAGGCAGGACATGGATGCCAGAGACCAGCAACTTTTTCATTGTTTCCAGAATCTCCGCGTTTCCATGAAGCATATTCAAAAAAATAACTTTTTGCACAACTTTGCGTCTGCAGGATTCAACTTGTGCTATCTCCTAAAAGTCTGCGCGGAATTTAGGACAGAAAAATGTTGGACTAATGTTTTGCTAGGGTAACCTGCACTTGCCTAAAGATATACACTCTCTAATGGAGGAACTGCAGAAGGGGGGTATTGCAATGAACAACAATTTTTCACTGTCCCCAGAAAAACTCCAAACTCCTTTGAATGTGGCCCTCAGCATATCTCCATTATTTCTCCTCGGGGGCAGACAGCTTGCGAGTCTTTCCATGGGAAAGCCAAGGCTATTATCTGTACGTACCGCTAGTCATGCTATAGCAGCTTCAAGTTATTAACCCGGCTGCAGATCTGGGCAGCACTTGGAAACCAACAACCGGCATTGGTCAAAGCTGCAGAAAGCAGGCTCTGGAGGGCATTGATTGACATTGCATCGACCTCCTCACCCCTTAAAGATATTCTTTCTCTGGCTTTACGGGATATACGGGAGATGGTTTCTGGTGATCTTGATGCATGCCATCCCCACTGGTTTAAAGCAGGTCAGTTAAAATCCGAAGATAGTTATTCCTATAGCCAGAAATGATTGGCTTATCCGTGTCCATGCAGATACAATCAAACAGCAAGGATTAAGCCCCATGATATCCTCAAAGCCACTTTTGCAATGCACACCTGAAACCTCCTCGGGATCCTTGCTATGCGAAGAGGAAGAAGAATCAGACAACAAAGATGGCAGTCAGGGCAAGATGAACCCGATTAGGGCGCTCGAGGCTCCTCCTGTGCCTCCCTCCGATCCAACCATCACGGCTTCCCAGAAACCATCCCCATTACCTCAGTCATGCGTTACCCAGCAAGGAGGGCGATCAGGAGGTGATCAGGTTTCAAATAGCATGGGAAGCCAAAACAGGGCTGAAGCCATGACTACGGACGACCTCATGATGTGCCGGATCGTTTTGGAAGTGACAATGCACATGCTGTGGACGGTCGAGCGGATGCAATGGGCAGAGAAAGGGTATTAGAGAATGAAAGAGAAAGGGTATTAGAGAATGAAAGAGAAAGGGCAAGCCAGGACATGGACATTGATCAGTCCAATCTTGGTGACAAGAATCATGACATGGCGAAGGGGAAGGACGTGCAAGATCATATTGGAAATGAGAATGCGAATGATGTTGCGGACGGTTGAGTGGATGCAATGGGCAGAGAAAGGCGTTAGAGACTGAAAGAGATGGGGCAACTCAGAACATGGATGTTGATCAGTCCAATCCCGGTGACAAGGGTTACAATGTGGCAAAGGGGAAGGACATGCAGGATAGTATTGGAAATGACGATGCGCATGCTGTGGATGGTCGAGTGGATGCGATGGGCAGAGAAAAGGCGTTAGGGAATAAAAGAGAAAGGGAAACCCAGGACATGGACATTGATCAGTCCAATCCTGGTGACAAGGGCTACGATGTGGCGAAGGGGAAGGGCACTGGCCTGAGGAGGTCAGATAGGAAGCGAAAGACGCCACCCCCACCCGAGTGTGAAGGCAGGAATCAAGGCAAACCCAAACCCACTTCCAGCAAGAAGGCAAAATTGAAGGAACAACCTTTGAAGCCCACGCTGAAGCCAGAGCCTGGGAGGAAATCTGACCCCCATCGAGATGCTGGTGCCATTGAGCGAAATTATTTTGAGGAAATCAAAATTGGAGGTACTAGCAGGCTTGTTGATATGATTGACTTAACCCAAGATATGGTCAGTCATCTGTCAATACATAGAGATATGTTGCACTGAAATTCCTGGCAGGCAGAACCCACAAAGCCAAATCTGTCAACTGCTGGAAAGGTATAGGCCATTTTCGGTCTTTGTTAAACGCATAGCTCAGATTTATATGCAGCAAAGATTCTGTGGAAAATCTGTAGAGCTATGGGCTCCTGGTAAAAATGATCCAGTTATGTATATCCCTTCCTTCCATGTAAGTCTCCTGACTCGTGCACGTTATCCTCTTCTAACATTAGGCTTTACCCTAGTTCAAGACAGAACTTATGATGTTTGACGAGATTCATCAGGCTGTCAAAGCAGGCTACAAGGATGGCAAACCCTTGTGGATGGCAAGCCCTGATGAATCTGTCTTCTGTGTCATGTCCAAGCAGGAATTTGAGAGCAAAAGTGATCAGGAGATACAAGATTTGTTCAAGCGAAAGCATATTGTCATACATGATCAATTTTCACCAACCCTCAGCTTTGACGAAAAGGGTCTGAGAACATTGGGCAATCTTCGTAGGCCTGTCACCATTCATGGTGTGCTGGATCTATCACTGCTTGTGTATCTGCTGATGCCCTAAAATAGATTACTCCAAAGAAAATACATTTAGCTCTGATTCTCGCCACCAGAAGGGCACCCTGAAAGACATGCTTAGATGCCACAAAGAGAAATCTAAAATTCTCAATGCACTAGACTTTTCAATGCTATCAGCTGGCCATCCTCCTACATCCATAGCATCAGATCTTGTGGCATTTAATGCAACTGTTGATTTGCTGATGTGCAGCCGCACCATCTTGTTTCCTGTGACCAGCACTTGATGGGGACTTGCAGCAATGGCAGGTGCTCACCACCTCTGGCACATTGACTGTAATGGCTTGTGTACCTATATTGACACACAGACTGGCCTAAAATGGTGGATTGTTGCACAGCCTAAACATGGCTCTGATCATTTCTCCAATGCCACTGTTATGTCCCTTGCAACCACGCTCCATAACCCCTACCCGACTCCAGATAATCATGCAACAACGTTCCGTAGGTGCTACGCCGTCGCACATATGTGCGCACTCAAGCGCAACCCGCGCACGGAGCGCACGCTCGATCGTCATTCACCGCGCGCATCTCGCTCTCGCTCATCGCGCTTGTGCCACTTCCTCGCTCTCGCACCTTCGCGCTCGTCTCGGTCATCAATACTACCTCGTCTCCATGCCATTGCAAGTCCATGTGGTATTACCCCCCTCGCCAAACGATCTGCGCATCCCAATACGTTCTCGCATTTGTCCTCTTACTTGTTCAGTAATATCTCGCTCACGCTTTTATTATCCGCCTTCCCATTCGCTTGTCGTTATCTTTTATTTTAAGTACGGTTATCCAAACTACGACGCTCCGCGCATGGTGCGCCGCTCTTCCTACGTAGCTTAAATACAACGTAGCTTAGTTCCTTGTAACTCACTTGTTAATCGAAAATCAAACCGACTTCGAACGCTTCCTTCCCGTTCTCGTTAAAAGTCCATTTCCTGCCGCAATCCGCGCGCGCTCACGCCGCGCTCGTCTACGCTCGTCCGCTCTACTCACGCTCCGCTCTCGTGCATGTGTGCACGACCGCCACAGTCTCGCTCCGAAGTTACGGTCCACCCAGATACCGAACAAGAGGCGCAACCCTATTGGGAAAGTGGTTGAAGCCAAGACCGTGTGTTCTAGCATAGCTCCGCATCCGCCCAACATCAGCTAAGTCCTCAGTGCAAGTTCCCGCGCTGTTCCCAGTACTGCTGAGCTGTATCCGATCCTTCCTACGACCTCGTCCTTCCTAGCCTGTTCGCGGTTCGTAACAGCCACCCTCTATACCAAAGACTTTCATATTGATGCCACCAACCTCGACAAGTGGGATCTTGAAGCAGTCCTTCTACTCCCTGGATCTCAACTGTGAGTTATCTCTGCTGGTACAGCTAGAGAATTTTGCTAAATGTGGAATAGAATCATGAGACCAAATACACTGCACTTTGTCATCACACCAGAGTCTGCAATTTGTCATGGGGGGCATTTCTATGCGATGTCAACCATTCAGGACACAATCTTCGGGATGCACCACATGTTTGTTGCTAGCAGAAGTGTTACAAACACTGAACACACTCAGGATGCACATCTTCTGCTGCGAAGGCTGGTTGTTCATGCTCATTACATCTTTGTCAAACATGGATCCAATCTACATCTGTCAATGGCACTGCCCATGCCACATGTTCCCAATGTCTCCACCTTCGAAGGAGCAATTGACCTCTTCATGCTATGCATTGTCATGGAGCTTGGTGACCTCATCAACCCGTTGGCATATAAAAAGAAATATTGACGTGATCGTGATCTTGACTACAATCGGCTGTGCACAATCCATGCCCATGGCCTTGCCAGAGACCTTCGTAATTGGTGGTGTGGACATTACATGTTTTATGACATTCAAGCAGACCATGGCATTGATGGCAAAGTCGTTTTCAAGGATTTATTTTCACAGCAGATTAATGCGCTGATCTCGTATAAGAAGTTAGCAGAGAAGAAGAATATCCATGGTGATGAATTGGAATGCACAGCACAGGTTTTTGAAAGCTTGGTAACGAAGTACTTCCCTCATGATGTGGCTCCCCAGACTTGGAGAATGCCTGAGAATGGCTTCAAATGGTGGGGGAGAATGTATGTAGTTCAGCCTCAAATAGGCATCAACATCACTTCATACGCTGGCCCAAGTGAGTATTCCAGGCTGGTGAACTACTATTTCTTTTACAATTAAAACTGTAAATCAGGATATCTTCATGCTTGGGGCAACCACTTTCGACAAAGAGTTTGTGCAACAGTACACAAAATTGGCAGCTGAGCTCCAAGTGGAATTGGATAACAACGGGGATTCTGGTGATGATGGCTCCCGCACTGATTCAGAGGGGAGTGAAAGTGAACTGAGCAAACTGAGTGGCAGCGGCTGGGAGAGTCAAGGTACAGACATGCTTGCAATTTTTTAAACCTGCTCAAACATGCCTAACAGACAGTCAACATCCATGCAAACATCATAGACATGCTGGGTAGGTGTTGCAATGAATGATTGCTCATCTCAAAATTATCTCCTGCATCTTCGTTGGGACCGCTATCTCTTCTAGCCCTTCTTAGGTAGGTGTCATAAAAACATTCAAATTATTTGGCTAGTTCAACTTTCATGTGGCAATTTCTCATTAATAACATTCTTATTGCTATCGCCCTTGTAATGACTTCACAACTAGGCAAGATCAGTAGTACCCTGGGTAGCCTGCCATTCTCATGGAACTTGCATAGAAGGAAGACTCCGAAAGCCTGTGTGGCCTAGAGCTGTGGTCCAGGGTAGGCTTACCCCCATGATGACTGGCAACTCCCCTTTACCCTCCACCAAACCCTGCTCCAAACCATGGCCACCAGAAGACAATGTGGTGGCGGTGGCACATCTCAGGGTGGAAGGACGGGAGACCTGGCAGCAACAGAGATATGGTTAAGGTGGCTGTGCAAGCTTTCCTACCAGTGGCAGAACTTCTGGTACTGACATGAACTTGAGGTCAGGCTCAACAATGGCCATGTGTACTAGTACTTGACTAGTACTACTAACTAGTAGGTGAATATCCGAGTCATTTCCAAGTCTTGATGTACTTCTATACACCGGGGGAAGTGCTCTATCTCACTCTATGTTGCTATCGAAAACATTGGGGTAAATGATAATCCGGTATAGTATTCGTTTCTGATGTGTGTGATTGGTAGTATTTTGAACAAAGAGTCTATGCTTACTCAATGTTGCAGGATTGTTGAGTGACACAAAGATAATATAATGACTTTGCTCAGAATGTGTTTACCATGTACGCTAGTAAATACTCTCTGAGATACACTTTTTATTACAATATGTCTAGTGGGCACATGGTGCACTGCTCCCAGTGATAGTAAGTAGTACTATATATATCATAGTCACGGTCACGGTACTACTTATGTAGTACCCAGTTTCTTGCGCTGGCTTAGTAATGGTTCAACTTTTCAAAACTACCCTTTTTGAAAGTCGCTCTCGGAGCTCGCTGCTCCTCGGTCTTTTTGTCATTTTGCCTTGTACTCATTCCTGGTCGCATGCAGGTCTGACTTTGCATCACTTGCCTTCAATTTGAGTCTGACATGTTGTCACTCAATTTTAACCTGCGCATTGGCACCTTCAACATCTATCAGAAGCTCATCCTAATGCCCTTGGAAGGAGCTTCAAACTATTCAAGTATCTGATGCTCCCTTGAGGTGAGATCCTTGTTACCTTCCCTATCAGCCACACCATGCCCACCCTTTACTCGTGCCCAGGAAATCAGCGCAAGCAACGCGTAACAGCAGTAGGGTGGGACTCGCCAATAAAAGATCAAGAGATGACATGCAATCTGCTCCAGTTGACCACAACAACGAATGTCGGCCAAGGCTGGTCGATAAGTGTTGGCCCCCAGCATGTCATTTGACCAGAAGACAACACAATGTGTTGGTGGTGATGATGCCCAGGCTGCCAGTGATGCAGATGAGGATGGATGCGACCTGTGAAGATAACGCCTGCTCAAGCAGTAGCTAGACGGCCCTGCGTCAATTCCTTTCGGTAATCGAGCCCTCTGCAGGACCCAGAAGGCCTTGATGGGCGCATCTGAGGCAACAATTAGATTGAGCTTTTGGCGTATGTCAAAAATATGGAGGTTGTTCTATTTCAAAAAAGTGTGGACGCAACTAGCTAGTAAGCTTCAAAGCCATGGGTGGCTATGAAGGCATGCCTTGAAAGAAGACTATAGCAACGGCATGCATGGCATATTTTGTCCCGCTACTCCCGGTCAGTTAAGTCCAACTCATCCACTGTGTGCAGGTTACAGTGATGGCTACGGAACATGAGGTGTGTGGTGATGAGCGCGCATGCATCACACTTGACGAACAAGCCCCAGAATTCATCTTCAGTCAATCCAGGCCTATCCATACAGTCCAACTTAACAATTTTTCTCCAATCAGTTCAGCAACTCAAATCCCTTCCATTAAATTCGGGGGTGGAGGCAGCCTGTGGGTCCATCAAGTCTACCCTCAAAGATCGTGGTTAGGCCCATGCACTAACAAAAGCTTCACATACCTGCAATGGCATATGTCCTTTTTAAACGCCTCCCGGATTGGATTGCTATCATCTCTTGTTCACTATGGTGGCAAACAGGTGCTGGGCAATGCGTGCTGATGTCTTGAATCCAGGCTTGTAGTAAGTATCCAGGCATCTGACATGGTGGAAAAGTTTGGCAACTAACCTCGTAATAAATATTCCATCACAGGAACCCCAGGCATCGGATAGATTCTCTCTAACAGCACTGGATGGCGGTCCAGATTGAGTGCTTGGGTGTTAAGGGAAATCGAGACTGACCCAAATACCCACACCGACCCTTAGCACATTTGGCAACGTATTCTCCCTGGTAACGCCCGGATATTGTTAGGTATATCGCTGCTTTGGTAAACACTGGCTCTTGGCTGAGTGGCTCCAGCAGTGGACACAAGCACCCAGGCCCAAGGTACTAATGGGTAGCCCAGTAATGACACAACTCTGATGGCGGCACGCGCATGCCCCCACTGACTGGCCTGTGGCAACAATGTGTCATCGATATACTGCAGAAGCAATAGTGACATACCAGTGATGTGGGACCAAATCCATCATGGCTGGGTCAAAGGATGTGACATAGCGACTTTTGTAGACAATGTATAGCATCTTTTGGCGGTAAGTTGGGAATGAGATGGCTGCCAGAGGCTGAGGATTTCCGGGCATGTTGGCGATAGATTATAGAGTGGTAGCTGTGTGGTGAAGGGTGTCTTTTGGCACTAAAGCTCGATGCTAATGCTTTTGGTTGGGGATGAACCGAATTTTTGCTCACTCTTATGTAAGGTCGACTCAGTTAAATCAAGTCATCTCCTGATGACCCTGATGGTTCCTCTGCCTCATTTTAACTCACATAGCAAGGGCAGTGATGCTATTTGAACTTGGGGGCCTGGTCTTAGTACTATTTCCTATTCTTCCCTCGCTCTTTGCATCCCCAATGTCCGACATTGAAAATGATCCTCCAGCCAGTGCACTCAAGCTTGGAAGAAGAAAAAAGCTGTGAGTTAACCTAGACTCTTGTCCACCCTGCCAAGGTATGACGCTGAGGGCTAGTCGTGCCAGTGATCCCTTAGTTCATCATGAACGGCACTTTGGCAGAACGGCACATGCGATGTGTAGCGTTCAAGCATTAGTCACAAGTGGTATTGGCCTTTTAGCTGAGGAGGGGGGGAATCACGGAAGAGTTGCTCACATCCGAGCCCGTCTTGTTTCCCTCCCTGCCCATCAATTAGTAACATGGCTTTCTTTGACCAGGCAAAGGCAGGGGTACAAGGTGTTTCAGCAACTGCTAAAGATGGTACCCCGGCTAACCGAGCGCCTCATGGAAAGCATGGAGGAGGAATGCATGATGATGGCGGATTTGGTGGGTGCTCTCATCTAGCATTACAGTGATTAGGAATTGAATGATCATCCACCAAAGATTCAAAAGGGCATAGCAAGTGTGAGGTCAGACGATACAAAGAGCCTCAAGGGCATCATTCTGGATTGGATAGCCCCTCGAGACAAGGCCCTAATCCCCTGCTCTCCTGCAACATTAAGACAACCTGCAGCTATAACCACCCTGTCACTGGAGCCCTTCTTTGCCCTGTTGAACTGGACTGGAACAATGCGGAGTAACATTCCCTTTTCATTTATTTCAGTGGATGCTAGGCAATGGCACGGGTAACCCACAGGTACTTTTGAGCGTACCTGTACCCATGTCTACCCATACCCGCAACCCACAGGTCACGAGCCACGGGTCAGACGGGTATGGGTAGACCCGCTGTCTCCCATTGTATCATTGACCCACAGCTCCTGCATCTGAGAAGACCCGCAATTGCAGGCTTCTTTGAATACAGGAGCTGATAACGACGACGACACCGCGTCATTGTCATCAGGGCTGGGGTAGGAATCCACCCCGCGAGAAGTTGCTCATGGCGGTGTCGTAGCAGGTGATGTGGGCCAGGGAGCTACAGTGGTGCCCCCTGCGCCCGGTGACACAGATGTAGATTACATTCTGATAAAAGAAAACTTATTGTTAGTGGTTAAAACAAAGAAAAGATTTAAAAAAATACCTGTAGCCCAAACGACGATACGTGTCGTCTGGGCCCCCGCCATGCGCTCATTCCCCTTGTTGCCCCTCCCCCTTCCCCGTCATCCTCTCCTGTCATTCCCATCGTTGTTCTCTTCCCCGTCGTCACTGTCATTGTCATCCTCTGCTACTCACCGTCATCCTTGTATTGTCTTGTCCTTGTCTTGTCCTTTCGTTCACCCCCTGTCGACCACTGTTCTTGTTGTCCTGTCATCCTGGTCCCCGTCTGCTTCCTCATTGGGCCCCTCCTTCTACCCCGCGAGCAGTTGCTTGCAGCGGTGCTTGGGGGGTGCTACTGTGGTGTGGTGGTGTTGTTGTCGTTCCCTTGCGGTTTTATCGTTGCTCCCCGTTCCTACCCCGTGAGCAGTGGCTCGCGGTGGCAGTTGGGGTTGCTGTTGTGGTGTTGGTGGTGTCGTTGGGCATGGGCATGTTGTTTCGGCGTCGTCATGGTACCTAGATACACAATAAGAAAGGAAAAGAATTAGTAAAAAACAAGACGAAAAGAAAAAAAGTACTTAGCGACAACAACACGTGTTGTTGTTGTTGTCTCCGTCTTCATCTTCGCCTGTCGTCGTCCTCTTGCTCGATGTAGTTGTCTTGGCCGTCGTGGTCTTGTTTGTCGTTGTAGAGGCCATAGAGCAGGGAGGAGGTGGTGATAGCAGTAGTGGTGATTGTGAAGTGAGTCACATGCCTTGCATTGACATGTTGACGTGTCACCGTTTACTTGTACAAATATGTCACAATATTGAAACATATATAAGGTCGTAGTTTCATCACCTCTAACCTGGCACTC